>CM057244.1:32212609-32227609 GCA_029931835.1 Etheostoma nigrum | reverse complement strand
TGGACAACATGAGGACAACATGAAGACAACATGAAGACAACATGGGGACAACATGAGGACAACATGAGGACAACATGAGGACAACATGAAGGCAACATGAGGGCAACATGAGGACCACATCAGGACAACATGAGGACAACATGAGGACAACATGAGGACAACATGAGGACAACATGGGGGCAACATGTGGACAACATGAAGACAACATGAAGACAACATGAAGACAACATGGGGACAACATGAGGACAATATGGGACAACTTGGGGGCAACATGGGGGCAACATGAGGACAACATGAAGACAACATGAAGACAACATGAAGACAACATGGGGACAACATGAGGACAACATGGGACAACATGGGGGCAACATGTGGACAACATGAGGACAACATGAAGACAACATGAAGACAACATGGGGACAACATGAGGACAACATGAGGACAACATGAGGACAACATGAAGGCAACATGAGGGCAACATGAGGACCACATCAGGACAACATCAGGACAACATGAGGACAACATGAGGACATGTAGTCTTGTGTTTTCTCCTTAACTTCTCCAGGACATGAACACCTGTTTCCTGGTGAAAGTCTTGTGTTTTCTCCTTAACTTCTCCAGGACATGAACACCTGTTTCCTGGTGAAAGTCTTGTGTTTTCTCCTTAACTTCTCCAGGACATGAACACCTGTTTCCTGGTGAAAGTCTTGTGTTTTCTCCTAAACTTCTCCAGGACATGAACACCTGTTTCCTGGTGAAAGTCTTGTGTTTTCTCCTTAACTTCTCCAGGACACGAACACCTGTTTCCAGGTGAAAGTCTTGTGTTTTCTCCTTAACTTCTCCAGGACATGAACACCTGTTTCCTGGTGAAAGTCTTGTGTTTTCTCCTTAACTTCTCCAGGACATGAACACCTGTTTCCTGGTGAAAGTCTTGTGTTTTCTCCTAACTTCTCCAGGACATGAACACCTGTTTCCTGGTGAAAGTCTGGTGTTTTCTCCTTAACTTCTCCAGGACATGAACACCTGTTTCCTGGTGAAAGTCTTGTGTTTTCTCCTTAACTTCTCCAGGACATGAACACCTGTTTCCTGGTGAAAGTCTTGTGTTTTCTCCTAAACTTCTCCAGGACATGAACACCTGTTTCCTGGTGAAAGTCTTGTGTTTTCTCCTTAACTTCTCCAGGACACGAACACCTGTTTCCAGGTGAAAGTCTTGTGTTTTCTCCTTAACTTCTCCAGGACATGAACACCTGTTTCCTGGTGAAAGTCTGGTGTTTTCTCTTTAACTTCTCCAGGACATGAACACCTGTTTCCTGGTGAAAGTCTGGTGTTTTCTCCTTAACTTCTCCAGGACATGAACACCTGTTTCCTGGTGAAAGTCTGGTGTTTTCTCCTTAACTTCTCCAGGACATGAACACCTGTTTCCTGGTGAAAGTCTGGTGTTTTCTCCTTAACTTCTCCAGGACATGAACACCTGTTTCCTGGTGAAAGTCTTGTGTTTTCTCCTTAACTTCTCCAGGACATGAACACCTGTTTCCTGGTGAAAGTCTGGTGTTTTCTCCTTAACTTCTCCAGGACATGAACACCTGTTTCCTGGTGAAAGTCTTGTGTTTTCTCCTTAACCCCCCCCCCCCCCCCCTCCATACAGCAGCAGTCAATGTGCTGCTGACAGTAATAAAAACGAGGAATTCTTTCTTGTTACATACAAACTGCAGAGAGGAGTCAACTATCACATCTGGTTAAGTTAAAGAGATGTGTGTGTGTGTGTGTGTGTGTGTGTGTGAGTGTGTGTGTGTGTGTGTGTGTGTGTGTGTGTGTGTGTGAGGAGGTGTATTTCCTGTGCTCCTCCCCTCTCTCTCTCTCTCTCTCTCTCCCTCTCTCTATCTCACACAGAGCAGCAGAGTCTACCCACCAACTCACTCCACACTCTTCCTCTGTTTCCTTCCATCAACACACACTCATGGATTATCATCATCACCTTCCTCTTCTGCTGCTGTGGACCTGCGGCTTCCTACCAGGTGAGCGGGCGAGCGAGCATCACACAACACAACTCAGAGAGAGAGAGAGAGAGAGAGGGACAGGTGTCTAGCCTCTATCTTAGAGCGACCATTGGAAACCACCTGTTGTAGAGAACAGTTCAGGGTTAAAATGCTGCACAGAGTGACTTGGAAGGTGCTTTATGATGTTTTACATCAAGTTCATAGATTCAGCTTCAAAATTGTACCCTTCACCATACATAGAGATCGGCATGGTGTTATTTCAGTTAGACTAATAGCCGGTTTGAGTTGCATTGAGAGATGATTTTATGGAAAATATCCCATGCCTATCTCTAATGCCCCTGTATTTTAACATAGGGGGTGTATACTTATGCCCCCTGTATTTTAACATAGGGGGGTGTATACTTATGCCCCTGTATTTTAACATAGGGGGGTGTATACTTATGCCCCCTGTATTTTAACATAGGGGGGTGTATACTTATGCCCCTGTATTTTAACATAGGGGGGTGTATACTTATGCCCCTGTATTTTAACATAGGGGGGTGTAACATAGGGGGGTGTATACTTATGCCCCCTGTATTTTAACATAGGGGGGTGTATACTTATGCCCCCTGTATTTTAACATAGGGGGGTGTATACTTATGCCCCTGTATTTTAACATAGGGGGGTGTATACTTATGCCCCTGTATTTTAACATAGGGGGGTGTAACATAGGGGGGTGTATACTTATGCCCCCTGTATTTTAACATAGGGGGGTCTATACTTATGCCCCCTGTATTTTAACATAGGGGGGTGTATACTTATGCCCCTGTATTTTAACATAGGGGGGTGTAACATAAGGGGGTGTATACTTATGCCCCCTGTATTTTAACATAGGGGGGTGTATACTTATGCCCCCTGTATTTTAACATAGGGGGGTGTATACTTATGCCCCCTGTATTTTAACATAGGGGGGTGTATACTTATGCCCCTGTATTTTAACATAGGGGGGTGTATACTTATGCCCCCTGTATTTTAACATAGGGGGGTGTATACTTATGCCCCTGTATTTTAACATAGGGGGGTGTATACTTATGCCCCCTGTATTTTAACATAGGGGGGTGTCTACTTATGCCCCCTGTATTTTAACATATGGGGGTGTATACTTATGCCCCCTGTATTTTAACATAGGGGGGTGTATACTTATGCCCCCTGTATTTTAACATAGGGGGGTGTATACTTATGCCCCTGTATTTTAACATAGGGGGGTGTATACTTATGCCCCCTGTATTTTAACATAGGGGGGTGTATACTTATGCCCCTGTATTTTAACATAGGGGGGTGTATACTTATGCCCCTGTATTTTAACATAGGGGGGTGTATACTTATGCCCCCTGTATTTTAACATAGGGGGGTGTATACTTATGCCCCCTGTATTTTAACATAGGGGGGTGTATACTTATGCCCCCTGTATTTTAACATAGGGGGGTGTATACTTATGCCCCTGTATTTTAACATAGGGGGGTGTATACTTATGCCCCTGTATTTTAACATAGGGGGGTGTATACTTATGCCCCCTGTATTTTAACATAGGGGGGTGTATACTTATGCCCCTGTATTTTAACATAGGGGGGTGTATACTTATGCCCCTGTATTTTAACATAGGGGGGTGTATACTTATGCCCCCTGTATTTTAACATAGGGGGGTGTATACTTATGCCCCTGTATTTTAACATAGGGGGGTCTATACTTATGCCCCCTGTATTTTAACATAGGGGGGTGTATACTTATGCCCCTGTATTTTAACATAGGGGGGTGTATACTTATGCCCCCTGTATTTTAACATAGGGGGGTGTATACTTATGTCCCCTGTATTTTAACATAGGGGGGTGTATACTTATGTCCCCTGTATTTTAACATAGGGGGGTGTATACTTATGCCCCTGTATTTTAACATAGGGGGGTGTATACTTATGCCCCCTGTATTTTAACATAGGGGGGTGTATACTTATGCCAATGTATTTTTTATTCCTCTTTTTAGTCAACTTAAGCATGTAAACTTATGAGCACAACTGTATATACATACATACATACACACACACACACACACACACACACACACACACACAAGAACTTGTATTCCTCTATATTGCAATGAGCTACTTATCGTGTCATGCCTGACTGGACAAGTGTGTTTTTCTTTGTTTTTCTGGCCTAAGTAACCCCCCTTCCCCCCCTCCCCCATGCAGCTTTTGTATTTTAAATCTTTATTTCTTTAAATTTGAAGCTTTTATCCATCTACAGCTGTAATTTACCTTCATCATTCATCAAGTGCATGGATTAAAAATCAACTTGATCGTCTTATTTTGAAAGGCAACATGTGGGGAAGTGCTCCAGCTACACTAACATCTGCCTGATGTTCTGGGTGATGTTCTGGGTGGTGTCTCTGGGTGATGTTCTGGGTGATGTTCTGGGTGGTGTCTCTGAGTGATGTTCTGGGTGATATTCTGGGTGGTGTCTCTGGGTGATGTCTCTGGGTGATGTTCTGGGTGATGTTCTGGGTGGTGTCTCTGGGTGATGTTCTGCTTGATGTTCTGGGTGATGTTCTGGGTGATGTTCTGGGTGATGTTCTGGGTGGTGTTCTGGGTGATGTTCTGGGTGGTGTCTCTGGGTGATGTTCTGGGTGATGTTCTGGGTGATGTTCTGGGTGGTGTCTCTGGGTGATGTCTCTGGGTGATGTCTCTGGGTGATGTTCTGGGTGATGTTCTGGGTGATGTTCTGTGTGATGTTCTGGGTGATGTTCTGGGTGGTGTCTCTGGGTGATGTTCTGGGTGGTGTTCTGGGTAATGTCTCTGGGTGATGTTCTTGGTGTTTCTGGGTGATGTTCTGGGTGATGTTCTTGGTGTTTCTTGGTGATGTTCTGGGTGATGTTCTGGGTGGTGTCTCTGGGTGATGTTCTTGGTGTTTCTGGGTGATGTTCTGGGTGATGTTCTGGGTGGTATTCTGGGTGATGTTCTGGGTGGTGTCTCTGGGTGATGTTCTGGGTGGTGTTCTGGGTGGTGTTCTGGGTGATGTTCTGGGTGGTGTCTCTGGGTGATGTTCTTGGTGATGTTCTGGGTGATGTTCTGGGTGGTGTCTCTGGGTGGTGTCTCTGGGTGATGTTCTGGGTGATGTTCTGGGTGGTGTCTCTGGGTGATGTTCTTGGTGTTTCTGGGTGATGTTCTGGGTGATGTTCTGGGTGATGTTCTGGGTGGTGTCTCTGGGTGATGTTCTGGGTGATGTTCTGGGTGGTGTCTCTGGGTGATGTTCTGGGTGGTGTCTCTGGGTGATGTTCTGGGTGGTGTCTCTGGGTGGTGTCTCTGGGTGGTGTTTCTGAGTGTTTTCAACGTGTTGTCTTTCTGTGGGTGGATCTTTACAACAGAGCACGTGGGTTTCTTCATCTCTAATTTAAGCCTTTATAACATTGATTATTAACTTTATTAAGCCTGTAGGACTTAACGTCTTCCCAAGCCTCTGGAAGCCGTTGTGGTGGAGAGTCTCCATCTAACTCAGACAGTGTCCCAGTGCTGGAGGAGGAACTTGATGTGCAGTACTGATGTTTCGTGTTGTTCTGGAGGTTAAAAGCAGAAGAGGAAGTGCCGAGTCAAATTGGTTTCCTTCCTATTATTTCATAATAGCTATTTAAATCAGGCAATGCTTCATAAATAAGAATTGAAACCCTGAGAGCGTTCCCCAGAGGCCATACACACACACACACACACACACACACACACACACACACACACACACACACCGTTCATCAGCGTTGGACAGAATGAGCCATACGTTTGTTCTCGACTCAAACTCCAGTCCGCTCGTTCTGGAGCTTTCTAAACAGTCAGATAGTCTCGCATGTCCAGACCTTCTTCCACAGCTCTGCAGAGGAGGGTCTGGTTAGTCCTCACAGCATTCCTGGATGGGAGAACATGCTCTGGTTGATCGGTATTTCTTTAAAACCAATCACAATCATCGTGGGCGGGGCTAAGCGCCGGACAGAGCCACGGCGCTGCTAAATAGTCTCAGGAAGGAAGTTGTTTTGGTGTAACATGAAGTTCAGAAGTAGTTTTAGTCGTCAACAGAGACTCTGATTGGACAGGTAGTCTAGGTAGCTGTCTGGATTTACCCTGCAGAGATCTGAGGACCAGGTAACCATAGTCCTCAGATTGGACAGATAGTCTAGCTAGCTGTCTGGATTTACCCTGCAGAGATCTGAGGACCAGGTAACCATAGTCCTCAGATTGGACAGATAGTCTAGCTAGCTGTCTGGATTTACCCTGCAGAGATCTGAGGACCAGGTAACCATAGTCCTCAGATTGGACAGATAGTCTAGCTAGCTGTCTGGATTTACCCTGCAGAGATCTGAGGACCAGGTAACCATAGTCCTCAGATTGGACAGATAGTCTAGCTAGCTGTCTGGATTTACCCTGCAGTGATCTGAGGACCAGGTCACCAAAGTCCTCAGAAATGAGCCTCAGGTTAGAGCGCCGACACAGAGACAGAGGACGGGGACGGAGGTTAGAAGTCTCTCGTTAGCATCTCGGAGGCTACTTCAGACGTTACAGAAGTCTCTTGTTAGCATCTCGTTAGCATCTTATATGCTACCTGTCGCAAAGTGACGCATGCACGACTCAAATCTGCCCTCTCCTCCCATTGGGCGGTGACTGAGAGCCCCGCCCCCCGGTAATGGTCCTCTGTGAGCTGTAATCTGTCGTGATTTATCTGCTGTTGATCTTCAGGCGCCGCTGCTTCTGGCTGAGCAACACTTCAGTCCCAGCGGATGAAACCAGAGCCCTCTCTCCTCTTTCCTCTGATTAAAGCTGCAGCGTGATGCTCCCACGGCCCGTTGGTCGAGGTTGGGCGGAGGTCGGTGCGATGGCAGAGAGAGATGTTTCCCTCTGCAGGTGATGGGGTTGTTCTCCAGTAACTCAGAGGGGGAAATGGTTTTTACGGCACGTTGTGGCTTTCAGGCGGATCGTTAAACTCCCGTGAGTCACGATGTTGCTGCTGGTCCGTCTGCGGGGGAGGAATCAGTTACCACAAAACACACACACTTCTCCCAAAAACACACTCCTGTTCGGTTATCTGGTGGTTTGATGCCGGTTGTGATAGATCGATGTCAAAGTGAAGTCAATGACGAGACGGCGTAGCGTTAACCCTCCCGGTGTCTTCTCTCCAAAAAGTTTCTACATCAGAAATTTGGGTTTCTTTCAAAACTATTTGTCCAAAAAAGTAATGTGGATGTTTCCCAACAACGCTCCTCACACGTTACATTAATAATCAGCTCACTGCTTTCACTGGATTTGGGTGTTTTTTGTCAATTTTATAGCATTTGGAGAAAAAACAATTGGTAAAAGAACTTTAAAAAAGTGTAAAAAAAGAGAGAAAAACGTCAATAAAAATGACAAAAATGTGAACAAATGTCAAATAAAATGACAAAAATGTGAAAAGATGTCGAAAAAAAGGAACAAAAAGTGACAAATGTTAAAAAAAAAATTTGGGGGCAAAACCCATGAAAATTTCAAAAGGCTCAGAAAAAGTCGACAAATATGGAAAAAGTGACAAAATCATTGAGGAAAAGACACAAAAGGGTCGAAAAAGACGACATAACGCTTTCATTTTAAGTTTCCAGGTTGGCAGGAAGACAACACAAGGGTTAATTTTAGTCTCAATAATTCCTAATTTCTGCTTTTCTAACTCAAACATTAGGTATAATTTCCTATAAATGAGGTTTATTGACCATAAATTCCAAAAATAACTGTAAAACTAGAGTTAATAAGTTAGTGTTATGCAGTGTTAAAAACGTAAAAAAAAAGTGACAAAAATTGGAAAAAAAGTGTTGAAAAATGGGACAAAAATGTAATAAAAAAGTTAAAAACATCGATAAAAAGCGTCGACCAAAGTGTTGACTTTCGGGAAGACAGCACGAGGGTTGAGGTGCGTTCGTGTCCTTGCAGCTGAGGAGGAAATGTGAGCTCTCTGAGCCGAGCCAACGTCGTGCTTGATCGATCGGAGATAAATTTCTCAGAGATTTGGCAGAACGGCGATCCAAGATGTCGAATCCGCCGCCGGCCGATCTGACTGACGTGGATGATCCTCGCTGCCACATTTTTAAAATTCCTTAAACAGCGGAGTAGTCTTTGTGGCGTGTGGGTGAGAGTTTTCCAGATGTGTGATGAGGGAACGCAGACCCCCGTCCAGCTGAGAGAGTTTCTGTCAGGAGAGAAACAGTCTGGGCTGCTCCTGCAGCGCTTCCAGGTTTTAAGAGTGGGAAATGAGGCCAATGTGTGTGACTTCCTCCAGCGGGCGGGCAGACGGCTCTACTGGCTCAGCCTCGCTGCAGACCCCGGACAGGCTGCACAGGTCAGAGGTCAGAGGTCAAAGGTCACGAGCTCCGGTCTGAGGCTACGCTGGGCTCCACGTCGCTGTAAAAGCCCCAACAGTGAAGTGAGAAAAAAATAGCTTTCTCTCCTGTTTTAGACTAAGAGTAAAAAAGTGGTGAAAAAACTACTCAAGTACTGAGTTGGGTTGGGAACCAGAAGGTCGCTGGTTCAAGTCCCCGTACGGACCAAAGTACAGAGTGTGGACTGGTAGCTGGAGAGGTGCCAGTCCACCTCATAGGCACTGAGCGAGGCACTGTCCCCCCCATCCCCCACCCCAACTGCTCAGGGTCCAGCACTGGCTGCCCACCCCCCCCACTCTGACATCTCCATTAGTGCATGTATAGGACTTGAGCATGTGCCCTATTAAAGGGAGAGACCATTTACCCATAATTCCTCTCACATAAGATGTAATTATATTGGCTTGAGTTGGGAGAAGGGACAGAAGGGAGAAGGTTTCTATGATGAATAAACATCTGTCTATGCTCAACGTGCTGCTCTCATTTCAGAGACACCGACACTTTCTGGAAAGCTGAAAAGAAATAAAGCTGAAATAGTTGGAAGCTCCTTAAGGAAGGGAAAACTAAACCTTCCTACGATGATCTGATAGAGGAAGTATGCCTTGGATTGTCCTGACTCATAGTTTATTATCCCATTTTCTAGCCTGTAGTTGCATGATACCAATTGGACGTCTGTTGACAGGATGAAATCATTTCTTTTTTTCCAGGCTTTCAGTTTCCTGCCGTGGAAAATAAAAGTTAAAAAGCGCATTGATGTCACTTTCATCATTCTTTATTATCATGCTTTTTGTCAGACGTTGGCAGCGTTACAAAGTCTTCTAGTTCTCCCTCTCTCCTTTCAACTGGGCGTCCCGATAAAGGTTGTAACTGAAACCAGACGGAGGTCCGAGGAAGAGGAGGAGAGGATTCCTCTTCTTCCTCAGGATGGATTTTCATTTGTTTGTTCATTTTGTTTCACTGTACTAAAATATTTCTAACTGAGGAAAGGAGACTAAAAGTTACAGATTAATCCAAAAGTTAGCAATAGATGCTAAATCATCAAGAGATATCTACAAGTTCTATAATGTGTGTCTATGCTCCGACAGTTCAGAGAAAAGACTTTCACCCAGGAAACAGGTGTTCATGTCCTGGAGAAGTTAAGGAGAAAACACAAGACTTTCACCCAGGAAACAGGTGTTCATGTCCTGGAGAAGTTAAGGAGAAAACACAAGACTTTCACCAGGAAACAGGTGTTCATGTCCTGGAGAAGTTAAGGAGAAAACACAAGACTTTCACCCAGGAAACAGGTGTTCATGTCCTGGAGAAGTTAAGGAGAAAACACAAGACTTTCACCTGGAAACAGGTGTTCATGTCCTGGAGAAGTTAAGGAGAAAACACAAGACTTTCACCTGGAAACAGGTGTTCATGTCCTGGAGAAGTTAAGGAGAAAACACAAGACTTTCACCAGGAAACAGGTGTTCATGTCCTGGAGAAGTTAAGGAGAAAACACAAGACTTTCACCAGGAAACAGGTGGTCATGTCCTGGAGAAGTTAAGGAGAAAACACAAGACTTTCACCAGGAAACAGGTGGTCATGTCCTGGAGAAGTTAAGGAGAAAACACAAGACTTTCACCAGGAAACAGGTGTTCATGTCCTGGAGAAGTTAAGGAGAAAACACAAGACCTTCACCAGGAAACAGGAGTTCATGTCCTGGAGAAGTTAAGGAGAAAACACAAGACTTTCACCAGGAAACCGGTGTTCATGTCCTGGAGAAGTTAAGGAGAAAACACAAGACTTTCACCAGGAAACAGGTGTTCATGTCCTGGAGAAGTTAAGGAGAAAACACAAGACTTTCACCAGGAAACAGGTGTTCATGTCCTGGAGAAGTTAAGGAGAAAACACAAGACTTTCACCAGGAAACAGGTGTTCATGTCCTGGAGAAGTTAAGGAGAAAACACAAGACTTTCACCAGGAAACAGGTGTTCATGTCCTGGAGAAGTTAAGGAGAAAACACAAGACTTTCACCAGGAAACAGGTGTTCATGTCCTGGAGAAGTTAAGGAGAAAACACAAGACTTTCACCAGGAAACAGGTGTTCATGTCCTGGAGAAGTTAAGGAGAAAACACAAGACTTTCACCAGGAAACAGGTGTTCATGTCCTGGAGAAGTTAAGGAGAAAACACAAGACTTTCACCAGGAAACAGGTGTTCATGTCCTGGAGAAGTTAAGGAGAAAACACAAGACTTTCACCAGGAAACAGGTGGTCATGTCCTGGAGAAGTTAAGGAGAAAACACAAGACTTCCATCAGGAAACAGGTGTTCATGTCCTGGAGAAGTTAAGGAAAAAACACAAGACTTTCACCAGGAAACAGGTGTTCATGTCCTGGAGAAGTTAAGGAGAAAACACAAGACTTTCACCAGGAAACAGGTGTTCATGTCCTGGAGAAGTTAAGGAGAAAACACAAGACTTTCACCAGGAAACAGGTGTTCATGTCCTGGAGAAGTTAAGGAGAAAACACAAGACTTTCACCAGGAAATAGGTGTTCATGTCCTGGAGAAGTTAAGGAGAAAACACAAGACTTTCACCCAGGAAACAGGTGTTCATGTCCTGGAGAAGTTAAGGAGAAAACACAAGACTTTCACCCAGGAAACAGGTGTTCATGTCCTGGAGAAGTTAAGGAGAAAACACAAGACTTTCACCAGGAAACAGGTGTTCATGTCCTGGAGAAGTTAAGGAGAAAACACAAGACTTTCACCAGGAAATAGGTGTTCATGTCCTGGAGAAGTTAAGGAGAAAACACAAGACTTTCACCCAGGAAACAGGTGTTCATGTCCTGGAGAAGTTAAGGAGAAAACACAAGACTTTCACCCAGGAAACAGGTGTTCATGTCCTGGAGAAGTTAAGGAGAAAACACAAGACTTTCACCAGGAAACAGGTGGTCATGTCCTGGAGACCATGGACTGTTCTCCTTGCTGTAGCTTCTTCAAATTCTGAACAACCAGGTTCCACAATAGACCCCCCCCATAAGCCCCCCCGCCCCCCCATACATACAACCCTAGTCACTCAACATGGACGCTGTGAAGCCTATTTGCACTCTTTAAATCTTTAAATTTATATTATTCATTTCACAGTTTTCACTGCAATACATCCGGCTGCTACTGATATCTGCACTAGTCAGAATCATTTTATAATAATACATTTTTAATTTTTATACTGCATATACTTTATATTGCACATACTTATATTTAAACTGTTTCTCGTTTTACTTGTCTTCTGTTTTTCTTTTTTCTAAGCCTTGCATCCTAATCTCACTCAGCTGTACATTGTGAGTGTGCAGCTGAATGACAATAAAGTCTAATTCTAAGACCTATGTGGGCGTTTTTATGGAGAGGATTGTCTCATTTCCATAAGTCTTTCATTTCTTTTAACTCCTCCTGTTTTAATCCTGGTTCAAGTTCTCAAACGTTGTTTCTAAAGGTTATTATAAAGATTATTCTCAACAGTGTTGTCGTTTTGGTTCCATTATACTGGAAGGTGTTGCCATTATTTTGTCCCTCCACTTACATGCGGGGACGGACTCGATATGAGGAACACCTGTGTGTAATTTTACCTTTCAGTGGGAAAGTTAAGAAGGAGAAACCAAATGTATGTTCCAGGCCAGACGTAACGTTGACGTTGATGTGTTTCAGATCTCCAGCTCTGCTTCAACTTCGACACGAAGAACTTCAAGATCTTCTCGGGGTCCAAAGAAAACCACTTCGGTTACACGGTCCAGCAGCACGAGGCAGGACAACGCCAGTGGTGAGAATCCCAGTTCGCTATCAGTCCCCCACAACCAGTCTGTACACCGGTCTGTCTGCATCTAAACCAGTCTGTACACCGGTCTGTCTACATCTAAACCAGTCTGTACACTGGTCTGTCTACATCTAAACCAGTCTGTACACCGGTCTGTCTACATCTAAACCAGTCTGTACACCGGTCTGTCTACATCTAAACCAGTCTGTACACCGGTCTGTCTACATCTAAACCAGTCTGTACACCGGTCTGTCTACATCTAAACCAGTCTGTACACCGGTCTGTCTACATCTAAACCAGTCTGTACACCGGTCTGTCTGCATCTAAACCAGTCTGTACACCGATCTGTCTGCATCTAAACCAGTCTGTACACTGGTCTGTCTGCATCTAAACCAGTCTGTACACTGGTCTGTCTGCATCTAAACCAGTCTGTACACCGGTCTGTCTGCATCTAAACCAGTCTGTACACCGGTCTGTCTGCATCTAAACCAGTCTGTACACCGGTCTGTCTACATCTAAACCAGTCTGTACACCGGTCTGTCTACATCTAAACCAGTCTGTTCACTGGTCTGTCTACATCTAAACCAGTCTGTACACCGGTCTGTCTACATCTAAACCAGTCTGTTCACTGGTCTGTCTACATCTAAACCAGTCTGTACACCGGTCTGTCTACATCTAAACCAGTCTGTACACCGGTCTGTCTACATCTAAACCAGTCTGTACACCGGTCTGTCTGCATCTAAACCAGTCTGTACACCGGTCTGTCTACATCTAAACCAGTCTGTACACCGGTCTGTCTACATCTAAACCAGTCTGTACACTGGTCTGTCTACATCTAAACCAGTCTGTACACTGGTCTGTCTGCATCTATAGAAATATAGAAATATAATATAATATAAAATAATATAAAATAATATAAAATAATATAAAATAATATAAAATAATATAAAATAATATAATAATAATTAATATAAATGAACATTGAAAAAAATGGACAAAATGTCAAAAATAAAGATTTTAAAAAAGAGTGAAAAAAGAACAAAAACTTCAAAAAAGTGCAAAAAAATATTAAAAACTGACAAATACGTCGGGAAAAGAAAGAAAAAGTGTCGATAAATTTTATTTTAAATTTTGATTTAAATTTAAATTTTCTATTTTAGTATTTAATCTTGTTGTTAGACCTTTTCTCTCAGATTTAGTGTTTTTAATCTTGTTTTTATCTTGTTTTTAGACCTTTTCTCTCAGATTTAATGTTGTTATCTTGTTTTTAGACTTTTTCTCTTAGATTTAGTTTTTTTAATCTTGTTTTTAGACTTTTTCTCTCAGATTTAGTGTTTTTAATCTTGTTTTTATCTTGTTTTTAGACCTTTTCTCTCAGATTTAGTGTCTTTATCCTGTTTTTAGACTCTTTTTGCAGCGTAGCAGCCTGATGCTTTATGGGAACAAGTAATATTCCTGAGAATAATCCCGGTGGAGAGACCACCAGACGGAGAACGTGGATTATTCTGTCTGCATAACAACCCCAGACAAAGATATGTTAAATGTCACCAGGCTGTGTAGAAAAACAACTCAATGTCAAATCCCCTCCTCTGAAAACACACGCAGAGCGGAGTGATGGGCTTCCCAGAGGGAGGCTGGGGAATTACCAACCACAACACATAGTTTCCAGGTCCTCTGCCTCGGGGACGCAGGAGAAGCCGCCGTATCGAGACAAATACTTTCCACTTATTTACCTGCAACTTCAAAGGCCGAGAGATTGTGTAATCCTGGAAGACTGTGAGGAATTCACCATAAAAACGAGAGAGAGAGACGGCACAGAGGAGCGGGAACGTTGCACAATCTCACCTGCAACCGCAGACAGACGGCAGCAGGACAACAGCGTGGCTTATGAGCTCATTTCATTTCTCCTAATGTTGTTGTTGTTGTTTCCCGTAAAGAAAGGGTTTAAAAAACAGCAACACACAGAAAGCCTGACAGCAGACCTGGACGGAGGTCTGCGCTCTCCAAGTCTGGATAAAAACACTCCCGAACACCTGTTTCCTGGTGAAAGTCTTGTGTTTTCTCCTTAACTTCTCCAGGACATGAACACCTGTTTCCTGGTGAAAGTCTTGTGTTTTCTCCTTAACTTCTCCAGGACATGAACACCTGTTTCCTGGTGAAAGTCTTGTGTTTTCTCCTTAACTTCTCCAGGACATGAACACCTGTTTCCTGGTGAAAGTCTTGTGTTTTCTCCTTAACTTCTCCAGGACATGAACACCTGTTTCCTGGTGAAAGTCTTGTGTTTTCTCCTTAACTTCTCCAGGACATGAACACCTGTTTCCTGGTGAAAGTCTTGTGTTTTCTCCTTAACTTCTCCAGGACATGAACACCTGTTTCCTGGTGAAAGTCTTGTGTTTTCTCCTTAACTTCTCCAGGACATGAACACCTGTTTCCTGGTGAAAGTCTTGTGTTTTCTCCTTAACTTCTCCAGGACATGAACACCTGTTTCCTGGTGAAAGTCTTGTGTTTTCTCCTTAACTTCTCCAGGACATGAACACCTGGTTCCTGGTGAAAGTCTTGTGTTTTCTCCTTAACTTCTCCATGACATGAACACCTGTTTCCTGGTGAAAGTCTTGTGTTTTCTCCTTAACTTCTCCAGGACATGAACACCTGTTTCCTGGTGAAAGTCTTGTGTTTTCTCCTTAACTTCTCCAGGACATGAACACCTGTTTCCTGGTGAAAGTCTTGTGTTTTCTCCTTAACTTCTCCAGGACATGAACACCTGTTTCCTGGTGAAAGTCTTGTGTTTTCTCCTTAACTTCTCCAGGACATGAACACC
>CM057244.1:32175109-32202609 GCA_029931835.1 Etheostoma nigrum | reverse complement strand
CTCATCACCGTCCTGCAGAAGTTCTACATCGGCCCAGGTCAGACGCAGGTCGGTTCAGCGCTGAATCACAACAAAGATCGAGTCCAGTGGGATTCAGTATTATACCAAAAAAAAAGTAAAATGATGAATATATCAGATGTCATCTACTTCATGAGTTCTAGGGATTTTAATGCATGTGTTAAAGGTCCAACAGTGTTTTATTAATACATATATTCTAAATAAAGTTTTGGTGTCTAGTCATGATGTAAGTCTTGTGTCAGAGGCGTTCATTTAAAGGGAATACCTGGGAGGAGGCCTCGGGGAAGACCCAGGACTAGGTAGAGGGTCCAGCTGGGAGGAGGCCTCGGGGAAGACCCAGGACTAGGTGGAGGGACGTCCAGCTGGGAGGAGGCCTCGGGGAAGACCCAGGACTAGGTGGAGGGACGTCCAGTTGGGAGGAGGCCTCGGGGAAAACCCAGGACTAGGTGGAGGGTCCAGCTGGGAGGAGACCTCGGGGAAGACCCAGGACTAGGTGGAGGGACGTCCAGCTGGGAGGAGACCTCGGGGAAGACCCAGGACTAGGTGGAGGGTCCAGCTGGGAGGAGGCCTCGGGGAAGACCCAGGACTAGGTAGAGGGTCCAGCTGGGAGGAGGCCTCGGGAAGACCCAGGACTGGGGGGTCCAGGACAGGACCCCCCAGTCGGAGCTGGTTGATGTGGCTCAGGAAAGGGAAGTTTGGGGTCCCCTGCTGGAGCTACTGCCCCCGAGACCCGATACCGGATAAGGGGACAAAGATGGATGGATGGATGGATGGATGGACTTGGAATTTGTTGGCAAGAAGCTATTTAGACCCCCAAGCCAGACCCACATCCAGATGTTGCTTGAGCCGGTGTGTCTTGGCTGCAGGTGTATTATTATTGTTATTGTTATTATTATTATTATTGCAGGTGGGGGTGATCCAGTACGGCTCCACGGTGGTCCATGAGTTCGGCCTGGCTGACTACCAGACGGTGGAGGAGGTGGTGGAGGCCGCCCGGAGCATCCACCAGCGGGGGGGCGAAGAGACCAGAACGGCATTGGGCATCAACGTGGCGCGGTATGAGGGGGGGGGGGGGGGGGCAGTATCTCAGTCCATGAGTTGGGAAACAGAGGGTTGCTGGTTCAAGTCCCTGTTCGGACCAAAGTATGGTGGTGGCCTGGTAGCTGGAGAGGTGCCAGTTCACCTCCAGGGCACTGCCAAGGTGCTCTAGAGCAAGGCACCGAACCCCCAACTGCTCGGGGTGCCTTTCCATGGGCATCCACCCCCCCCCCCCCACTCTGACATCTCCATTAGTGCATGTATAGGACCTGAGCATGTGTGTGTAGTTCAGGCCTGTGTGTAATGTGTGTAATAACAACAGTGTAGATTGTAATTTCCCCTTGTGGGATTAATAAAGTACATTATTATTATTATTATTATAATTAATATTATTGCTGTTATCTTTATACTGTCTTCTTATCTCTCTATACTGTATTTTTCTTGCTGAGACCTGCTGCTGGAACTCTCCCTTTCCTTGCTGAGTCGTCCCAGAGGATTAATAACGAGAGTCTGGGTGTGGTTCTTCTCTCGGCCGTGCAGGTCGGAGGCGTTCAGGCGCGGCGGTCGTCCCGGCGCTCAGAAGGTGATGATCGTGATCACTGATGGAGAATCTCACGACAGTCCCCAGCTGGTGCAGGCCGTCGCCGACAGCGAGAGGGACAACGTCACCATGTACGCCATCGCGGTGAGTCTGAGGCGCTTCCCAGGGGGTCACCATGACAACAGAATCAGTAACCTGACCGATATATCGGCCGATATTAGGCAGTTCCCGATCTATCGATATCGGCATTTATAATGGCCGATTAAAAAAAATGAAATATTCATTCATCAGAATCCTTTATACTACACATAAATTATAAATTATTATGAATGAATATTTAAAAAATAAAAACGGACGGTCAACCATGTTATGAGTGATGGCATTGCATAGTCTGTCCACCAGAGGACGCTCTACAACGTCCCTGTTAGTGATGGCATTGCATAGTCTGTCCACCAGAGGACGCTCTACAACGTCCCTGTTAGTGATGGCGTTGCATAGTCTGTCCACCAGAGGACGCTCTACAACGTCCCTGTTAGTGATGGCGTTGCATAGTCTGTCCACCAGAGGACGCTCTACAGTGTCCCTGTTAGTGATGGCGTTGCATAGTCTGTCCACCAGAGGACGCTCTACAACGTCCCTGTTAGTGATGGCGTTGCATAGTCTGTCCACCAGAGGACGCTCTACAACGTCCCTGTTAGTGATGGTGTTGCATAGTCTGTCCACCAGAGGATGCTCTACAACGTCCCCGTTAGTGATGGCGTTGCATAGTCTGTCCACCAGAGGACGCTCTACAACGTCCACCATTGGCCTGAGTGTTTCCTCTGCGTCTCTTCCAGGTTCTGGGTTACTATAACCGCCGGGGAATCAACCCCGAAGCCTTTCTGAAGGAGATCAAGTTCATCGCCAGCGACCCGGACGAGAAGCACTTCTTCAACGTGACGGACGAGTCGGCGCTGAAGGACATCGTGGACGCGCTGGGAGACAGGATCTTCTCTCTGGAAGGTCAGCGCTATGAAGCTGTGTTGATTGGTCGAGTGTCTTTTTTTTGGTTGGATGTGTTTTATTTGTGATTGAATGGTTCGGACTATTGTCTGATTGGACAAAGAGAAACCTAACGGCTGCTGCAGGGAGCTACACTGCTGACATGACCTTTGACCCTTAAAAGGTGATTCATTCATAATGTGTGTGTGTGTGTGTGTTCTGCAGGAACCAGCAGTCAGGGTCGGAGGTTCGGTCTCCAGATGGCTCAGGCTGGTTTCTCCTCCCATTTAGTCAGAGTGAGTAGCTCACGCTCTCGTCCACACACGTCTGGAAGTCACGTTGTTCTACGATATTCCGATATACACGATATTCTGAATATTTTCTGATGAAAATACACACACACACTCTCGCAAAAACACACACACATACACACTAATGCAGAAACACCAACGTCCAGTCTGATCCTAACACATGGAGTCCAGTCTGGTCCTAACACATGGAGTCCAGTCTGGTCCTAACATGGAGTCCAGTCTGGTCCTAACACATGGAGTCCAGTCTGGTCCTAACATGGAGTCCAGTCTGGTCCTAACACATGGAGTCCAGTCTGGTCCTAACATGGAGTCCAGTCTGATCCTAACACATGGACTCCAGTCTGATCCTAACACATGGAGTCCAGTCTGGTCCTAACACATGGAGTCCAGTCTGGTCCTAACACATGGAGTCCAGTCTGGTCCTAACACATGGAGTCCGGTCTGGTCCTAACACATGGAGTCCAGTCTGGTCCTAACACATGGAGTCCGGTCTGGTCCTAACACATGGAGTCCGGTCTGGTCCTAACATGGAGTCCAGTCTGGTCCTAACATCGAGTCCAGTCTGATCCTAACACATGGACTCCAGTCTGATCCTAACACATGGAGTCCAGTCTGGTCCTAACACATGGAGTCCAGTCTGGTCCTAACACATGGAGTCCAGTCTGGTCCTAACACATGGAGTCCGGTCTGGTCCTAACACATGGAGTCCAGTCTGGTCCTAACACATGGAGTCCGGTCTGGTCCTAACACATGGAGTCCGGTCTGGTCCTAACATGGAGTCCAGTCTGGTCCTAACACATGGAGTCCAGTCTGGTCCTAACACATGGAGTCCGGTCTGGTCCTAACACATGGAGTCCGGTCTGGTTCTAACATGGAGTCCGGTCTGGTCCTAACATGGAGTCCAGTCTGATCCAGTCTGGTTCTGGTGCTGACACCAGTCTGAAGCTGCAGGAGAAGAAGCTGCTAGAAATATTTCTGTTGTTTCTGGTCCAAGGGAAGAAATGGTGTCGTGGAAACTTTCTACGTGTAACACAGAGCAGCTGGTTTCCTGAATGTAAAGCTGCCAACTAATCTCTCACACACACGCACACACACACACACACACACACACACACACACAAATGCAGAAACACACACACACACACACAGAGAAACACACACAATCACAGAAACACACACACGCAATCACAGAAACACACACGCACAATCACAGAAACACACACACACAATCACAGAAACACACACACATATACACACACACACACAATCACAGAAACACACACATGCAATCACAGAAACACACACACACACACACAATCACAGAAACACACACACACACAATCACAGAAACACACACACACACACAAAATCACAGAAACACATACACACAAACACAGAAACACACACACACACACACACACACATCACAGAAACACACACACATACACACATACACACACACACACACACACATACACTCAATCACATACACAACATATTGAACGTTCCTGAAATGATTCCCATCTTCTGTTATTGTTTGTAATTTCATGGATTTCATAATTTAACAGTGATGTCGTTGACGTTTAACATCTGAGCACGTGCGACTCACATTGGGCAGTGACAGGTCCCATTAATGGAGAGAAGCCATTACAGTTCCTCTGCCCCCCCCCGTCAGGACGGCGTGCTGCTCGGCGCGCCGGGCGCCTACGACTGGAACGGCGCCGTGCTGAAGGAGACCAAACACGGGAAAGTGGTTCCCCCAAAGTCCTCGTACGAGGACGAGTTCCCCGACGAGCTGAAGAACCACGCGGCCTACCTGGGTAAAGTTCCACTTCACGTCTTTTACCCTCGTGTTGTCCTCCCGGGGCAAAAAGGGACGAAAATTGGACATTTTCGTCCCTTTTTCAGACTTTTCTTTAGTTTCCACCACCACCACCTTACTAGTTTTACTACTTGTTGGAATTCATGGTCAATAACCCTCATTTATGTAGAATTATACCTGATATTAGAGTTGAAAAAGCAGAAATTGTTAATTATTTTGACTTATAGTTAAGATCAGAGGAATGAAAGTGATCAGTTGTATTTGGGTCCGTGTCCTGTGGTCTCTCCGGTCCCAGGCTACGCCGTGGGGTCCCTGGTCTCGGCTCGCGGCTCCCAGCTCTACCTGGCCGGAGCTCCGAGGTTCAACCACACCGGGAAGGTTATCGTCTTCTCCCTGAGGAACACCGGGAACCTGACCATCCTGCAGGCGCTGCTGGGAGAGCAGGTCTCCCACACACACACACACACACACACACACACACACACACACACACTTCTGATTCCTGTCAGGAATGCATAGTCTGTCCACCAGAGGACGCTCTACAACGTCCCTGTTAGTGATGGCGTTGCATAGTCTGTCCACCAGAGGACGCTCTACAACGTCCCTGTTAGTGATGGCGTTGTATAGTCTGTCAGCCAGAGGACGCTCTACAACGTCCCTGTTAGTGATGGCGTTGCATAGTCTGTCCCCCAGAGGACGCTCTACAACGTCCCTGTTAGTGATGGCGTTGCATAGTCTGTCCACCAGAGGACGCTCTACAACGTCCCTGTTAGTGATGGCGTTGCATAGTCTGTCCACCAGAGGACGCTCTACAACGTCCCTGTTAGTGATGGCGTTGCATAGTCTGTCCCCCAGAGGACGCTCTACAACGTCCCTGTTAGTGATGGGGTTGCATAGTCTGTCCCCCAGAGGACGCTCTACAACGTCCCTGTTGGTGATGGCGTTGCATAGTCTGTCCACCAGAGGACGCTCTACAACGTCCCTGTTGGTGATGGCGTTGCATAGTCTATCCACCAGAGGACACTCTACAACGTCCCTGTTGGTGATGGCGTTGCATAGTCTATCCACCAGAGGACGCTCTACATTTTTCTACATTTTATTTATCAGAACTTTAATATATTTCAATGTTATTATCATATTATTTCAGTGAGAACTCATAAATAACTACACATAACTAATGTTAGGGGAATCTGTTCATGTTTTTAACGCATTTCTGGATTTTATTTTAAATATATATCAGAATATTGGATTTTTCAATAACCAAATATTCATATCGGTATCGGCCTTCATCAGTCTAATGGACATCGTTCGGATAAGCAGCGTAGTCTACATGCCGTTGGTTATTTTCTCACTTGTAGTTCTTTTCCAGATCGGCTCGTATTTCGGCAGCGAGTTGTTGTCGATGGACGTCGACGGCGACGGACTGACGGACGTAGTCGTGGTGGCAGCCCCCATGTTTTACACCGAGGGCTGGGAGAGAGGGAAGGTCTACATCTACACCGTCACCCCCCAGGTACACCACATGTTACTGGTTAGCTCTGTCGCTACCCAATGGGAGGAGGGTGCAGATGTGAGTTGTTCATGGTCAGACCATGAACGACTAACCCTAACCCCAAACTTTGGACCGGTAGTGTATATAACAGATATATGTCCATATATAACAGATATATGTCCATATATAACAGATATGTGTCCATATATAACAGATATATGTCCATATGTAACAGATATGTGTCCATATATAACAGAAGTCTCTCGTTAGCATCTCGAGAGCGTCGCAAATTGACGCATGTGCGACTCCAACCTGCTCTCTCCTCCCATTGGGCAGTGACCCAGACTTTGACCTTGGCCAATCCGAGTTCTGAGTCCAGATGTGACGCACTATCAACCTGACGTTCTCCCTCCAGACCTCCTTCCTCCTGCAGGGGGCGCTGGAGGTTTCCGAGCGCGCCCAGAACTCCCGGCTGGGTTCTGCGTTGGCCCAGATACCCGACATGAACGGGGACGGGTTCAGGGAGCTGGTAGTGGGAGCACCGCTGGAGGACGGCCACCAGGGGGCGCTCTACGTCTTTCATGGCCAGGACAAAACCATCAAACACCAGTACAGACAGGTAAGAGATCTGGAACCAGGTCTAAGGTCTGAGACTTCTACGTACATAAAAGGCTTATTTCTCTCAGATATTGCTCACTAATCTGTCCCAATCTGTGTTAGTGAGCACTTCTTCTTTGACGAGGTATCCATCCACCTCACAGGTGTGGCTGATTAGATGCAGGGTTATTGTTCATCCCTCTTTCCCTCTGTCTCCCTGTCTCTCTCTCACCCTTTCTCTGTCTCTTTTGCTGTCCCTATCTCTGTTTCTCTCTGTCTCTCTCTCTCTCTCTGTGTGTGTCTCTCTCTCTCCCTCCCTCTGTCTCTCTGTCTCTGTCTCTCTCTCTCTCTCTGTGTCTATATCTCTCTCCCCCTCTCTCTCTCTCTCTCTCTCACCCTCCCCCCTCTCTCTCCAGCGTGTGTCTGCAGCTGGCTTCTCTGCAGGTCTTCAGTATTTCGGTCAAAGTGTCCACGGCGTTCTGGACGTGAACGGAGACGGTCTGGTGGACCTCGCCGTGGGAGCGATGGGCGCCGCCGTCATCGTCTGGTCAGACCATCTCACACACGGGGGACACGGGGTGCAGCCAGACCGTCCTCCACGTCTGGCTGCACCACAGATGCATTCTGGGATAGGGGAAAAATCCTGGGTTAATAAACGGGATTGGTAACCTCAGGCTGAATGGTGTAACACTAACTTATTAACTTTAGTTTTACAGTTATTTTCGGAATTTATGGTCAATAAACCTCATTTATAGGAAATTATACCTAATGTTTGAGTTAGAAAAGCAGTTTTTGTCTGCCCCCCCCCCACCCACCATGTCAATACTGAACCAGTGCGTCGCCGTGGTGACGGCGTGCTCCTCCTCCCAGGTCTCGGGGCGTGGTGCGGATTCAGGCCGAGATGACCTTTGAACCTGAGAAAATAAACGTCTTCAACAAAGACTGCCGGCGAGGAGGGAAGGACGTCACCTGCATGTCTGTGACGGTCTGCCTGAGTCTGGACTCCAGGACCAAGACCAAGACCAAGACTAAGACCGGGCCAGATGTTGGTAGGTGGGACACACACACACACACACACACACACACACACACACACACATCCAGGTAACTACATCAGACAATATCTCCAGACACTTTACAGATAGAGCAGGTCTAGACCACTCTATAATTTGCAGATAGAGCAGGTCTAGACCGCTCTATAATTTGCAGATAGAGCAGGTCTAGACCACTCTATAATGTACAGATAGAGCAGGTCTAGACCGCTCTATAATTTGCAGATAGAGCAGGTCTAGACCACTCTATAATTTACAGATAGAGCAGGTCTAGACCGCTCTATAATTTACAGATAGAGCAGGTCTAGACCGCTCTATAATTTACAGGTAGAGCAGGTCTAGACCGCTCTATAATTTACAGGTAGAGCAGGTCTAGACCGCTCTATAATTTACAGATAGAGCAGGTCTAGACCACTCTATAATTTACAGGTAGAGCAGGTCTAGACCGCTCTATAATTTACAGATAGAGCAGGTCTAGACCGCTCTATAATTTACAGATAGAGCAGGTCTAGACCGCTCTATAATTTACAGATAGAGCAGGTCTAGACCGCTCTATAATTTACAGGTAGAGCAGGTCTAGACCGCTCTATAATTTACAGGTAGAGCAGGTCTAGACCGCTCTATAATTTACAGGTAGAGCAGGTCTAGACCTCTCTATAATTTACAGATAGAGCAGGTCTAGACCGCTCTATAATTTACAGATAGAGCAGGTCTAGACCGCTCTATAATTTACAGGTAGAGCAGGTCTAGACCTCTCTATAATTTACAGATAGAGCAGGTCTAGACCACTCTATAATTTACAGGTAGAGCAGGTCTAGACCGCTCCATAATTTACAGATAGAGCAGGTCTAGACCGCTCTATAATTTACAGATAGAGCAGGTCTAGACCGCTCTATAATTTACAGGTAGAGCAGGTCTAGACCACTCTATAATTTACAGATAGAGCAGGTCTAGACCTCTCTATAATTTACAGATAGAGCAGGTCTAGACCTCTCTATAATTTACAGGTAGAGCAGGTCTAGACCGCTCTATAATTTACAGATAGAGCAGGTCTAGACCGCTCTATAATTTACAGGTAGAGCAGGTCTAGACCACTCTATAATTTACAGATAGAGCAGGTCTAGACCGCTCTATAATTTACAGATAGAGCAGGTCTAGACCTCTCTATAATTTACAGATAGAGCAGGTCTAGACCGCTCTATAATTTACAGATAGAGCAGGTCTAGACCTCTCTATAATTTACAGGTAGAGCAGGTCTAGACCTCTCTATAATTTACAGATAGAGCAGGTCTAGACCGCTCTATAATTTACAGATAGAGCAGGTCTAGACCGCTCTATAATTTACAGGTAGAGCAGGTCTAGACCGCTCTATAATTTACAGATAGAGCAGGTCTAGACCGCTCTATAATTTACAGGTAGAGCAGGTCTAGACCTCTCTATAATTTACAGATAGAGCAGGTCTAGACCACTCTATAATTTACAGATAGAGCAGGTCTAGACCGCTCTATAATTTACAGGTAGAGCAGGTCTAGACCTCTCTATAATTTACAGATAGAGCAGGTCTAGACCGCTCTATAATTTACAGATAGAGCAGGTCTAGACCGCTCTATAATATACAGATAGAGCAGGTCTAGACCGCTCTATAATTTACAGGTAGAGCAGGTCTAGACCTCTCTATAATTTACAGATAGAGCAGGTCTAGACCACTCTATAATTTACAGATAGAGCAGGTCTAGACCGCTCTATAATTTACAGGTAGAGCAGGTCTAGACCTCTCTATAATTTACAGATAGAGCAGGTCTAGACCGCTCTATAATTTACAGATAGAGCAGGTCTAGACCGCTCTATAATATACAGATAGAGCAGGTCTAGACCGCTCTATAATTTACAGGTAGAGCAGGTCTAGACCTCTCTATAATTTACAGATAGAGCAGGTCTAGACCGCTCTATAATTTACAGATAGAGCAGGTCTAGACCGCTCTATAATTTACAGGTAGAGCAGGTCTAGACCGCTCTATAATTTACAGATAGAGCAGGTCTAGACCGCTCTATAATTTACAGGTAGAGCAGGTCTAGACCGCTCTATAATTTACAGATAGAGCAGGTCTAGACCTCTCTATAATTTACAGATAGAGCAGGTCTAGACCGCTCTATAATTTACAGGTAGAGCAGGTCTAGACCGCTCTATAATTTACAGATAGAGCAGGTCTAGACCACTCTATAATTTACAGATAGAGCAGGTCTAGATCACTCTATAATTTACAGATAGAGCAGGTCTAGACCTCTCTATAATTTACAGATAGAGCAGGTCTAGACCACTCTATAATTTACAGATAGAGCAGGTCTAGATCACTCTATAATTTACAGATAGAGCAGGTCTAGACCACTCTATAATTTACAGATAGAGCAGGTCTAGATCACTCTATAATTTACAGATAGAGCAGGTCTAGACCTCTCTATAATTTACAGATAGAGCAGGTCTAGACCACTCTATAATTTACAGATAGAGCAGGTCTAGATCACTCTATAATTTACAGATAGAGCAGGTCTAGACCGCTCTATAATTTACAGGTAGAGCAGGTCTAGACCGCTCTATAATTTACAGATAGAGCAGGTCTAGATCACTCTATATAGAAGTCTCTCATTAGCATCTCGTTAGCATCTTATATGCTAACTACTTGGCTCGGTGATGCATGCTGAACTCAACTCTGCCCTGTCCTCTCATTGGACAGCGACAGACTCACCCAGATGTTTTGTGTTTTTTAACCAACGTCTGGGTGTGGAAAGTCTTGTTGTGGTCTCTTCCTCGCAGCAGAGATTACCCAGAGTGCTTTGTGTCGCCGTGTCTCTGTGTGATTGGCTGCAGATGTGCAGCCGGTGACACTCCCCCCCCGATCATCTGGACCGGATTAAACACACACGTGCATGCACACACGCCACATGGACAGATAGAGGACAGGAACCATCGTTAACCAAAATCATACCGACAGCTTTTGTTTATTCATTTGAGTGCAGACGTGGCGTTTCTAACATGAACTTATGCAGCTTAATTTATAATTTATACTTTAATTTATACAGTTTATTGATGCCCAGCGGGGAAGTAAGATTAGAAATGATTTAGAAAACCCTTTATTTGTCCCCCAGTGGGGAAATTACAATGGACACTCTGTTTTGTTAGAAATAACTACACACAGGCCTGAACTACACACACATGCACTAATGGAGAGATGTCAGAGTGTGTGTGTGTGTGTGTGTGTGTGTGGGGGGGGGGGCTGCCAATGCTGGAACAGCCCCTGAGCAGTTGGGGGGGGGGGGGGGGGTACGGTGTGCCTTGCTCTACAGCACCTGGCAGCCCCCAGGAGGTGACATCTCTCCACACTCAGGATTTTGGTCCGTATGGGGACTTGAACCAGCAACCCTCCAGGTTCCAACCCCCCCCCCCAACAGGCTCTCCGTGCCCCCATAAGTTAAAACACAACAGAAAAACAAATGAGAACCAGCTCTGCAGTTATACACTCAGCAGCCAATAAGGAGCAGGGAACTCTACTAACTGATAACAGAAGACAACTTTATTGACCCCTTTAAAAAGTAATTATGAACACAAATGATACTAACTAAGGATTAAAAACATCTTGATCCTTCCCGACCTTTTACACTTGGCTGCTGAGTTTCTTATTTCCTCTGCATCGGCGTGTGCTCCCTCTGCAGAAGACAGAGCAACATGTGTCCCTGCTGTGGCGTCAGGGTGTCCAACCAGGCACGATACTCCTGCCAACCCCTTTAAAGACAATCAAATACACAGAAAATATAAGAAAAATCAGACAGGTTGGAGGTAGAGAATGAAAATGATGCATCAGAGTTACATGGTGCTTGGTTACGTGATCTTGAGTGCATTCACATAACAATAATCAATGGAAAAACTTAATAATAATTCATGTTTTATTTTGCCAACTGTTCATAAATTCCCTTCAAACTTCCAACAACATTTGGAAACATAAGAAGTTGAGCTAATGAGCTGAAGGTGACGTCACTCTGCTTCCTGTCGGGTTTACAGGCTCACTGGGCTGCAAGAGTTCAGTATCCTGGAGGGGGACAATACAGAGACATGAAGTAATACAAGAGTACTGTACACGCAATACACAGAACACAGTGTTCACTACAGGAGAAATCTCTAGATTATTCTACATTAGATGTTTTATAGATTCAATTGTACTGTCATTGTGTAAAGTACAAGAACAAAGACATCGATATGCAGTTTGCGTCCAACCAGAAGTGCAAAAAAACGCAGAAAAGTGCAGCGGGATATGCCGAGTGTACGGGGGTGCATAGGCAGGACAGGAAATATAGGCCCGTGTTATAAAGTACAATAGAGTAGAAAGCCTTTATTGGCATTATACACAGGTGCAGTACCTGTGCAACGAGACTGAAGCTTTACAGTGTCAACACGACATATATGAAAATATACGAAATATAAAATGTAAGTAGTGCAGAAGAAGAAAAAAGAAGGGGGGGGGGGGGACGTGGTGCACAGTTCCTGAGAGCAACTAAACTATATACATGTGTAAAATAGTAAGAAAGATAGAGGTTTGTATACACATTATGCAAATAATATAGTTATTGGTGTATCAAAAGTCCTGAGTATTAGATATTGCACATAATGAAATATATGTCAATGTTATAAGAGGAGAGTATGATGGGTGAATGGATGGATGGATGGATGATGGGTGGATAGATGATGGGTGGATGATGGATGGATGGATGATGGATGGATGGGTGGATGATGGATGGGTGGATGATGGATGGATGGGTGGATGATGGATGGGTGTATGATGGATGGATGGATGATGGATGGATAGATGATGGGTGGATGATGGATGGATGGATGATGGATGGATGGGTGGATGATGGATGGGTGTATGATGGATGGATGGATGATGGATGGATGATAGATGGATGGATGATGGATGGGTGTATGATGGATGGATGGATGATGGATGGATGATAGATGGATGGATGATGGATGGGTGATGGATGGGTGGATGATGGATGGATAGATGATGGGTGGATGATGGATGGGTGGATGATGGATGGATGAATGGATGATGGATGGCTCTTGAACAGGGGTACTCTGAATCCACGGCCTGAGAGGAGTGTTAATGCTTTGCCTCCATTAATTGCCCCCCCCCCCTCCAGCGGTTTGGTACAGCCTGGTGTTGGATGAGAGGCGTTTCCCCCCCGAGCGGTCCTGGACGAGTCGGACCGGCAGCAGCCCCGGAGTCTGTTGCTACCGATCGGAGGTCAAAGCTGCCAACGCCTCAGCTTCTCCATCCAGGTCAGAACCTCTATGGAGAATCCTGTCCACAGAAAGAGAGAGGACAGCAAAGAAATGTCCCAAACTGCATGGCTCCCCTTTAATGCCCAGTAACCAAAAGGTTGAGTGAGTCCCAGTCCGTGTGACCCCTGACCCTCCGTGTGACCCCTGACCCTCCGTGTGACCCCTGACCCTCAGTGTGACCCCTGACCCTCCGTGTGACCCCTGACCCTCAGTGTGACCCCTGACCCAGTCCGTGTGACCCCTGTCCCTCCGTGTGACCCCTGACCCTCCGTGTGACCCCTGACCCTCCGTGTGACCCCTGTCCCTCCGTGTGACCCCTGTCCCAATCCGTGTGACCCCTGTCCCTCCGTGTGACCCCTGACCCTCCGTGTGACCCCTGTCCCTCCGTGGGACCCCTGACCCTCCGTGTGACCCCTGTCCCAGTCCGTGTGACCCCTGTCCCAGTCCGTGTGACCCCTGTCCCTCCGTGTGACCCCTGACCCTCCGTGTGACCCCTGACCCTCCGTGTGACCCCTGTCCCAGTCCGTGTGACCCCTGTCCCAGTCCGTGTGACCCCTGTCCCTCCGTGTGACCCCTGTCCCTCCGTGTGACCCCTGACCCTCCGTGTGACCCCTGTCCCTCCGTGTGACCCCTGTCCCTCCGTGTGACCCCTGACCCTCCGTGTGACCCCTGACCCTCCGTGTGACCCCTGTCCCAGTCCGTGTGACCCCTGTCCCTCCGTGTGACCCCTGACCTTCCGTGTGACCCCTGTCCCAGTCCGTGTGACCCCTGTCCCTCCGTGTGACCCCTGACCCTCCGTGTGACCCCTGACCTTCCGTGTGACCCCTGTCCCAGTCCGTGTGACCCCTGTCCCTCCGTGTGACCCCTGACCCTCTGTGTGACCCCTGTCCCAGTCCGTGTGACCCCTGTCCCAGTCCGTGTGACCCCTGTCCCTCCGTGTGACCCCTGACCCTCCGTGTGACCCCTGTCCCTCCGTGTGACCCCTGTCCCTCCGTGTGACCCCTGACCCTCCGTGTGACCCCTGTCCCAGTCCGTGTGACCCCTGACCCTCCGTGTGACCCCTGTCCCTCCGTGTGACCCCTGACCCTCCGTGTGACCCCTGTCCCTCCGTGTGACCCCTGTCCCTCCGTGTGACCCCTGACCCTCCGTGTGACCCCTGACCCTCCGTGTGACCCCTGACCCTCCGTGTGACCCCTGTCCCAGTCCGTGTGACCCCTGACCCTCCGTGTGACCCCTGTCCCTCCGTGTGACCCCTGTCCCTCCGTGTGACCCCTGACCCTCCGTGTGACCCCTGACCCTCCGTGTGACCCCTGTCCCTCCGTGTGACCCCTGACCCTCCGTGTGACCCCTGTCCCAGTCCGTGTGACCCCTGTCCCTCCGTGTGACCCCTGACCCTCTGTGTGACCCCTGTCCCAGTCCGTGTGACCCCTGTCCCTCCGTGTGACCCCTGACCCTCCGTGTGACCCCTGACCTTCCGTGTGACCCCTGTCCCAGTCCGTGTGACCCCTGTCCCTCCGTGTGACCCCTGACCCTCTGTGTGACCCCTGTCCCAGTCCGTGTGACCCCTGTCCCAGTCCGTGTGACCCCTGTCCCTCCGTGTGACCCCTGACCCTCCGTGTGACCCCTGTCCCTCCGTGTGACCCCTGTCCCTCCGTGTGACCCCTGACCCTCCGTGTGACCCCTGTCCCAGTCCGTGTGACCCCTGACCCTCCGTGTGACCCCTGTCCCTCCGTGTGACCCCTGACCCTCCGTGTGACCCCTGTCCCTCCGTGTGACCCCTGTCCCTCCGTGTGACCCCTGACCCTCCGTGTGACCCCTGACCCTCCGTGTGACCCCTGACCCTCCGTGTGACCCCTGTCCCAGTCCGTGTGACCCCTGACCCTCCGTGTGACCCCTGTCCCTCCGTGTGACCCCTGTCCCTCCGTGTGACCCCTGACCCTCCGTGTGACCCCTGAACACCAACCAACCGTCTCTGACCCTTTCTCTGAACAGGAGACCACTGATTACGGGCGTCCCATCGCGGTGTCTCTGGAGACGGGGCTGAGGAGCCCAGACGAGGGGCCGGTGTTGGACCCCGACTGGTCCAGCGTCCTGAAGACCGAGGTGAGAGGTTGTCCCCTGCATCCTACATCCAGCTGTGGTCACATCCGTCGTTGGGTCAGGGTTGAGCTCCATAGAAGGAGATCAATAATGAATAAATAACAATAAAGAAATAAATAATGTCTAATGATTCTTAGATTGCTTTCACACTTAAAGCAACACTACAGAACGCTTCAGTCCCCCACAGGTCGTCTCATTGGAACTACACTGAGCTACTGCCCCCCCAAACTCATGTTGTCCTCATGTTGTCTTCATGTTGCCCTCATGTTGTCCTCATGTTGTCCCCCATGTTGCCCTCATGTTGTCCTCATGTTGTCTTCATGTTGTCCTCATGTTGTCCCCCATGTTGCCCTCATGTTGTCCTCATGTTGTCCTCATGTCTTCATGTTGTCCTCATGTTGTCTTCATGTTGTCCCCATGTTGTCCTCATGTCTTGATGTTGTCCTCATGTTGTCCTCATGTTGTCCTCATGTTGCCCTCATGTTGTCTTCATGTTGTCCTCATGTTGTCTTCATGTTGTCCTCATGTTGTCTTCATGTTGTCCCCATGTTGTCCTCATGTTGTCCTCATGTTGTCCTCATGTTGCCCTCATGTTGTCCTCATGTTGTCCTCATGTTGTCTTCATGTTGTCCTCATGTTGTCTTCATGTTGTCCCCATGTTGTCTTCATGTTGTCCCCATGTTGTCTTCATGTTGTCCTCATGTTGTCCTCATGTTGTCCCCATGTTGTCCTCATGTTGTCCTCATGTTGTCTTCATGTTGTCCCCATGTTGTCCTCTATCAATGTTCTTTTTAATTCCCCAAAATAACATGATTGATTCCACCCAACGCTCTTTGCCAAGTACAAATCTCTACTTTCATTAATTTTGGGGCGTCTTATTAAATTTTATAGCATTGTAAAACAAATGGAAGTGTTTTTGAAATAGTATTGAGTAAAAGTTGACATATTCCAGTCTGTGATTATCATCAACATCCATTCCTTTAATTTTAGTCTCAATAATTCCTAATTTCTGCTTTTCTAACTCAAACATTAGGTATAATTTCCTATAAATGAGGTTTGTTGACCATAAATTCCAAAAATAAGTGTAAAACTAAAGTTAATAAGTTAGTGTTAAACATCGAAAAAAGGGACAAACATTGAAAAAAAAAGCATCAAAAGTGTTGAAAAAGGGACAAAAACGTGAGAAAAAGTTTAAAACATTGATAAAAAGCATCAACAAAAGTGTTGAGTTTCAATTTTGATGGGAAGACAACACGAGGGTTAATAATGCAATAACTAAGTTGTTTATAATGGAACAGGGGCATTAGAATAAGCCAGAGGACCCCAGATCTGGGGGGGGGGGCATGCCACTGCTAAACTACCTGGACACCAGCTGTCTAACAATGTGTTGGGACCCGTGGTTGTGTTGTGGCGTTTATTGGAGGTTTTTCTAAATCTGATTTTAGGTTTTGCATCATCAAGAGAAATCAGAGAAATTAAATAATCTGTGTTTTTCCGTTTAGCTTCCCTTCTGGAACGGCTGTGAGCAGGAGGACACCTGCGTCCCCGACCTCGTCCTCCACAGCCACACCGACCTGCTGGATGTTGAGTGAGTAGCTCCGTCTCCATCCACACGTTTTTATCCAAATCAAGTGATATCGAATGAAAAATGCCTTCTGGAAACAGTAACATTCGATGGAATTTCATGAATTTCAAATGAAATCCGTTCTGTCTCATGTGATTTCCTCTTGATGATATTCTCCTTATGTGATAAACGTTGATGGAAACCTTATTTTCTGAATAAATAATGAGTTGTGATTAAGTTTTAGGTCATTTTATGGTTGCAACCCGCCACAAAACAAAGAAGAAGAAGTTGTAGTTCATGTCCCCCAGTATTTCCTCTCTGTCTCACACATGGGGGGGGGGGGGCAACAAAGACAGATGGACGTGGACGGACGAGGAGACGAGAGACTTTCTGGATTTAATTTATCAGGAACTCGTGAAGGAAACGGCCGACAAAGGTTAGGACGAGCCGTGGGACATCCTGGGAGACAATGGAAGACGCTCAGACAGAGAGACATGTCTCAAAAAAGAGTCTCGCAGCGGTGCCTGGGGGGGCAATAAAAGACAAGATGGACCTGCATCGTCATAGCGACGTGTTGATAGCGTTGTTTTCTTATTATAGCTCGATATGTCCTATCAGCTGGAACATGAGCTCTATGTAGCCTGTCCCATAGTGATCATGTGATGTTGTCCCCTAGTGATCATGTGATGTTGTCCCATAGTGATCATGTGATGTTGTCCCCTAGTGATCATGTGATAGTTGTCCCCTAGTGATCATGTGATGTTGTCCCCTAGTGATCATGTGATGTTGTCCCCTAGTGATCATGTGATGTTGTCCCATAGTGATCGTGTGATGTTGTCCCATAGTGATCATGTGATGTTGTCCCATAGTGATCATGTGATGTTGTCCCATAGTGATCATGTGATGTTGTCCCCTAGTGATCATGTGATGTTGTCCCCTAGTGATCATGTGATGTTGTCCCCTAGTGATCATGTGATGTTGTCCCCTAGTGATCATGTGATGTTGTCCCATAGTGATCATGTGATGTTGTCCCATAGTGATCATGTGATGTTGTCCCATAGTGATCATGTGATGTTGTCCCCTAGTGATCATGTGATGTTGTCCCATAGTGATCATGTGATGTTGTCCCATAGTGATCATGTGATGTTGTCCCATAGTGATCATGTGATGTTGTCCCATATTGATCATGTGATGCTGTCCCATAGTGATCATGTGATAGTTGTCCCATAGTGATCATGTGATGTTGTCCCATATTGATCATGTGATAGTTGTCCCATAGTGATCATGTGATAGTTGTCCCATAGTGATCATGTGATAGTTGTCCCATAGTGATCATGTGATGTTGTCCCATATTGATCATGTGATAGTTGTCCCATAGTGATCATGTGATGTTGTCCCATAGTGATCATGTGATGTTGTCCCATATTGATCATGTGACGTTGTCCCATATTGATCATGTGACGTTGTCCCATAGTGATCATGTGATGTTGTCCCATATTGATCATGTGATAGTTGTCCCATAGTGATCATGTGATGTTGTCCCATAGTGATCATGTGATGTTGTCCCATATTGATCATGTGACGTTGTCCCATATTGATCATGTGACGTTGTCCCATAGTGATCATGTGATGTTGTCCCATAGTGATCATGTGATGTTGTCCCATAGTGGTCATGTGATGTTGTCCCATAGTGATCATGTGATGTTGTCCCATATTGATCATGTGATGTTGTCCCATAGTGATCATGTGATGTTGTCCCATAGTGATCATGTGATGTTGTCCCATAGTGATCATGTGATGTTGTCCCATAGTGATCATGTGATGTTGTCCCATAGTGATCATGTGATGTTGTCCCATATTGATCATGTGATGCTGTCCCATAGTGATCATGTGATGTTGTCCCATAGTGATCATGTGATGTTGTCCCATAGTGATCATGTGATGCTGTCCCATAGTGATCATGTGATGTTGTCCCATATTGATCATGTGATAGTTGTCCCATAGTGATCATGTGATGTTGTCCCATAGTGATCATGTGATGTTGTCCCATATTGATCATGTGACGTTGTCCCATATTGATCATGTGATGTTGTCCCATATTGATCATGTGATAGTTGTCCCATAGTGATCATGTGATGTTGTCCCATATTGATCATGTGATGTTGTCCCATAGTGATCATGTGATGTTGTCCCATATTGATCATGTGATGTTGTCCCATAGTGATCATGTGATGTTGTCCCATATTGATCATGTGATGTTGTCCCATGTTGTTTCCTCTTCCTACATAAAGAGCCCAGGTGATAGTTTGTGTGTTTTCTCCTGCAGGCAGTTCTGCAGCAGGAGGGACGGGGCCGCCTGGTCGCTCTGCCGCCGGCGCCGGCCGGCCGACGCCTCGCTGCGCGTGGTGGAGACCGGGCGGAGGAGGCTGGTGGTGTCTGCTCGCCTGGAGAATCTGGGAGAGAACGCCTACGGCGCCGCCATCAACATCTCCACCTCCTCCAACCTGCTCTTCTCCAGCCTCATAATCAAGGTGCTCACATGCATTCAAAGTCAAAGTATTATTATTTACAGTATGTGAAAGTCTTGTGTTTTCTCCTTAACTTCTCCAGGACATGAACACCTGTTTCCTGGTGAAAGTCTTGTGTTTTCTCCTTAACTTCTCCAGGACATGAACACCTGTTTCCTGGAGAAAGTCTTGTGTTTTCTCCTTAACTTCTCCAGGACATGAACACCTGTTTCCTGGTGAAAGTCTTGTGTTTTCTCCGTAACTTCTCCAGGACATGAACACCTGTTTCCTGGTGAAAGTCTTGTGTTTTCTCCTTAACTTCTCCAGGACATGAACACCTGTTTCCTGGTGAAAGTCTTGTGTTTTCTCCTTAACTTCTCCAGGACATGAACACCTGTTTCCTGGTGAAAGTCTTGTGTTTTCTCCTTAACTTCTCCAGGACATGAACACCTGTTTCCTGGTGAACGTCTTGTGTTTTCTCCTTAACTTCTCCAGGACATGAACACCTGTTTCCTGGTGAAAGTCTTGTGTTTTCTCCTTAACTTCTCCAGGACATGAACACCTGTTTCCTGGTGAACGTCTTGTGTTTTCTCCTTAACTTCTCCAGGACATGAACACCTGTTTCCTGGTGAAAGTCTTGTGTTTTCTCCTTAACTTCTCCAGGACATGAACGCCTGTTTCCAGGTGAAAGTTTTGTGTTTTCTCCTTAACTTCTCCAGGACATGAACACCTGTTTCCTGGTGAAAGTCTTGGGTTTTCTCCTTAACTTCTCCAGGACATGAACACCTGTTTCCTGGGTGAAGGTCTTGTGTTTTCTCCTTAACTTCCCCAGGACATGAACTCCTGTTTCCTGGTGAAAGTTTTGTGTTTTCTCCTTAACTTCTCCAGGACATGAACGCCTGTTTCCAGGTGAAAGTTTTGTGTTTTCTCCTTAACTTCTCCAGGACATGAACACCTGTTTCCTGGTGAAAGTCTTGTGTTTTCTCCTTAACTTCTCCAGGACATGAACACCTGTTTCCTGGTGAAAGTCTTGTGTTTTCTCCTTAACTTCTCCAGGACATGAACACCTGTTTCCTGGAGAAAGTCTTGTGTTTTCTCCTTAACTTCTCCAGGACATGAACACCTGTTTCCTGGTGAAAGTCTTGTGTTTTCTCCGTAACTTCTCCAGGACATGAACACCTGTTTCCTGGTGAAAGTCTTGTGTTTTCTCCTTAACTTCTCCAGGACATGAACACCTGTTTCCTGGTGAAAGTCTTGTGTTTTCTCCTTAACTTCTCCAGGACATGAACACCTGTTTCCTGGTGAAAGTCTTGTGTTTTCTCCTTAACTTCTCCAGGACATGAACACCTGTTTCCTGGTGAACGTCTTGTGTTTTCTCCTTAACTTCTCCAGGACATGAACACCTGTTTCCTGGTGAAAGTCTTGTGTTTTCTCCTTAACTTCTCCAGGACATGAACACCTGTTTCCTGGTGAACGTCTTGTGTTTTCTCCTTAACTTCTCCAGGACATGAACACCTGTTTCCTGGTGAAAGTCTTGTGTTTTCTCCTTAACTTCTCCAGGACATGAACGCCTGTTTCCAGGTGAAAGTTTTGTGTTTTCTCCTTAACTTCTCCAGGACATGAACACCTGTTTCCTGGTGAAAGTCTTGGGTTTTCTCCTTAACTTCTCCAGGACATGAACACCTGTTTCCTGGGTGAAGGTCTTGTGTTTTCTCCTTAACTTCCCCAGGACATGAACTCCTGTTTCCTGGTGAAAGTTTTGTGTTTTCTCCTTAACTTCTCCAGGACATGAACGCCTGTTTCCAGGTGAAAGTTTTGTGTTTTCTCCTTAACTTCTCCAGGACATGAACACCTGTTTCCTGGTGAAAGTCTTGTGTTTTCTCCTTAACTTCTCCAGGACATGAACACCTGTTTCCTGGTGAAAGTCTTGTGTTTTCTCCTTAACTTCTCCAGGACATGAACACCTGTTTCCTGGTGAAAGTCTTGTGTTTTCTCCTTAACTTCTCCAGGACATGAACGCCTGTTTCCAGGTGAAAGTTTTGTGTTTTCTCCTTAACTTCTCCAGGACATGAACACCTGTTTCCTGGTGAAAGTCTTGGGTTTTCTCCTTAACTTCTCCAGGACATGAACACCTGTTTCCTGGGTGAAGGTCTTGTGTTTTCTACTTAACTTCTCCAGGACATGAACACCTGTTTCCTGGTGAAAGTCTTGTGTTTTCTCCTTAACTTCTCCAGGATATGAACACCTGTTTCCTGGTGAAAGTCTTGTGTTTTCTCCTTAACTTCTCCAGGACATGAACACCTGTTTCCTGGTGAAAGTCTTGTGTTTTCTCCTTAACTTCTCCAGGACATGAACACCTGTTTCCTGGTGAACGTCTTGTGTTTTCTCCTTAACTTCTCCAGGACATGAACACCTGTTTCCTGGTGAAAGTCTTGTGTTTTCTCCTTAACTTCTCCAGGACATGAACACCTGTTTCCTGGTGAACGTCTTGTGTTTTCTCCTTAACTTCTCCAGGACATGAACACCTGTTTCCTGGTGAAAGTCTTGTGTTTTCTCCTTAACTTCTCCAGGACATGAACGCCTGTTTCCAGGTGAAAGTTTTGTGTTTTCTCCTTAACTTCTCCAGGACATGAACACCTGTTTCCTGGTGAAAGTCTTGGGTTTTCTCCTTAACTTCTCCAGGACATGAACACCTGTTTCCTGGGTGAAGGTCTTGTGTTTTCTCCTTAACTTCCCCAGGACATGAACTCCTGTTTCCTGGTGAAAGTTTTGTGTTTTCTCCTTAACTTCTCCAGGACATGAACGCCTGTTTCCAGGTGAAAGTTTTGTGTTTTCTCCTTAACTTCTCCAGGACATTAACACCTGTTTCCTGGTGAAAGTCTTGTGTTTTCTCCTTAACTTCTCCAGGACATGAACACCTGTTTCCTGGTGAAAGTCTTGTGTTTTCTCCTTAACATCTCCAGGACATGAACACCTGTTTCCTGGAGAAAGTCTTGTGTTTTCTCCTTAACTTCTCCAGGACATGAACACCTGTTTCCTGGTGAAAGTCTTGTGTTTTCTCCGTAACTTCTCCAGGACATGAACACCTGTTTCCTGGTGAAAGTCTTGTGTTTTCTCCTTAACTTCTCCAGGACATGAACACCTGTTTCCTGGTGAAAGTCTTGTGTTTTCTCCTTAACTTCTCCAGGACATGAACACCTGTTTCCTGGTGAAAGTCTTGTGTTTTCTCCTTAACTTCTCCAGGACATGAACACCTGTTTCCTGGTGAACGTCTTGTGTTTTCTCCTTAACTTCTCCAGGACATGAACACTTGTTTCCTGGTGAAAGTCTTGTGTTTTCTCCTTAACTTCTCCAGGACATGAACACCTGTTTCCTGGTGAACGTCTTGTGTTTTCTCCTTAACTTCTCCAGGACATGAACACCTGTTTCCTGGTGAAAGTCTTGTGTTTTCTCCTTAACTTCTCCAGGACATGAACGCCTGTTTCCAGGTGAAAGTTTTGTGTTTTCTCCTTAACTTCTCCAGGACATGAACACCTGTTTCCTGGTGAAAGTCTTGGGTTTTCTCCTTAACTTCTCCAGGACATGAACACCTGTTTCCTGGGTGAAGGTCTTGTGTTTTCTCCTTAACTTCCCCAGGACATGAACTCCTGTTTCCTGGTGAAAGTTTTGTGTTTTCTCCTTAACTTCTCCAGGACATGAACGCCTGTTTCCAGGTGAAAGTTTTGTGTTTTCTCCTTAACTTCTCCAGGACATGAACACCTGTTTCCTGGTGAAAGTCTTGTGTTTTCTCCTTAACTTCTCCAGGACATGAACACCTGTTTCCTGGTGAAAGTCTTGTGTTTTCTCCTTAACTTCTCCAGGACATGAACACCTGTTTCCTGGTGAAAGTCTTGTGTTTTCTCCTTAACTTCTCCAGGACATGAACGCCTGTTTCCAGGTGAAAGTTTTGTGTTTTCTCCTTAACTTCTCCAGGACATGAACACCTGTTTCCTGGTGAAAGTCTTGGGTTTTCTCCTTAACTTCTCCAGGACATGAACACCTGTTTCCTGGGTGAAGGTCTTGTGTTTTCTCCTTAACTTCTCCAGGACATGAACACCTGTTTCCTGGTGAAAGTCTTGTGTTTTCTCCTTAACTTCTCCAGGACATGAACACCTGTTTCCTGGTGAAAGTCTTGTGTTTTCTCCTTAACTTCTCCAGGACATGAACACCTGTTTCCTGGTGAACGTCTTGTGTTTTCTCCTTAACTTCTCCAGGACATGAACACCTGTTTCCTGGTGAAAGTCTTGTGTTTTCTCCTTAACTTCTCCAGGACATGAACACCTGTTTCCTGGTGAAAGTCTTGTGTTTTCTCCTTAACTTCTCCAGGACATGAACACCTGTTTCCAGGTGAAAGTCTTGTGTTTTCTCCTTAACTTCTCCAGGACATGAACACCTGTTTCCTGGTGAAAGTCTTGTGTTTTCTCCTTAACTTCTCCAGGACATGAACACCTGTTTCCTGGTGAAAGTCTTGTGTTTTCTCCTTAACTTCTCCAGGACATGAACACCTGTCCTTCTGGCTCAAAACAATTTTTTTTGACACTTTTGTCACTAACTGCTGCGTTTTTGTTTTTCCATTCATGTCTTTAACTTGGTTAATTAGGTCCATTTTTACTGTGTTGACATTAAAGAAGTCTTATGTTAGCATCTTACATGCTAAATGCTAACTACTTGTCATTGGGCAGTGACATCGTTGTTTAAAAAACTTGCATATACACACCAATGTTGTTGGAGAAAACGGCTCATCAGGCTCCTCCCCTTCTCCCACAGGACCAATCAGATATCCAGATTGAGTGCTACACCGAGGACAGACTGGCCAATCAGAGGAGCTGTAACATCAGCGCTCCCTTCATGAAGTCCCAGTCTCAGGTAGGTGCTGCTGCACCTGAACGCCACATCAGATTATACACACTACTATACACCTACTCTCTTCCTGTACAGGTGTCTTTTCGCCTCGAGTTTGAGTTCAGCCGTTCCGTCTTTTTGGATCATGTCCGTGTCACCATGGCGACCAGCAGGTGAGACAGCTGATGCCACTTGGAGTTTTGTTGTGAAGGACGAAGGTCTGTAAAGTCTCATTAAAAGACAACTTTATCTTTTTTACTATTTTTTATTTTTATAGATATACTGTGTGTGTGTATATATATATATATATATATATACATCCTCTAGTGGCCGTAGTAGTACAAGTACAAATTGGTACTTCGTGTTTTTTCGAAGACTTTTGTTTTAGATTTCTGTATTAATGTGAAGATTAAGAGTCCCAGGAGATAAAATGTCCTCACAAGTCTGCCTGTCTGTCTGTCTCTCCATCTGTGTGTCTGTCTGTCTGTCTGTCTGTCTGTCCATCTGTCTGTCTGTCTGTCTGTCTGTCTCAGTGAGGGAGAGGAGGGTTACCCCGACGACAACATCAACGACATCTTCCTCGCTCTGAAGTACCAAACGGAGCTCCTCTTCACCAGGTCACTGATATATATATATATATATATATATATATATATATATATATATATATATATATATATACATACAATATACATGTACAATATATATATTTTTATTGAATTATTCTGACTTCCCTTTGACAGTCTGTGATTATCCATCAACATAGGTTCCTTTGATCTTAAATATTAGATATATTAGATACTTTCTGCTTTTTTAACTCATCAGTTAGATATAATTTCATATCGTGTGGTGTATTGACCTTAAAATCCATAAACAATGAGTGGAAAACTAGTCGTAAAAATGTCGAAAAATGCTACAAAAACATTGAAAAAACAAACAAACGAAGAGACAAAAACGCAGCAGTTAGTGACAAAAGTGTCAAAAAATTTGAATAACACAGACAGACGGAGAGACAGACAGACGGAGAGACAGACAGACGGAGAGACAGACAGATGGAGAGACAGACAGATGGAGAGACAGACAGATGGAGAGACAGACAGACGGAGAGACAGACAGACGGAGAGACAGACAGACGGAGAGACAGACAGATGGAGAGACAGACAGAAAAAAATGTGAATGTCTTTGAGCCGGAACAAAGTGTTAAATTAAACCCAAATGCATATTTGCTGAAAGTGATCCATCATTCAGGGGTGAAACTCTTCTTCTCTCGTCCTCCAGAGACGCCAACACTCCTCGCTTTGAGATCAGAGCCTCCTCCTCTTCTTCCTCCTCCTTCTCCTCCTTCTCCTCCTCCTCTTCCTCCTCCTCCTCCTCCTCTTCCTCCTCCTCCTCCTCCTCCTCCTCCTCTTCCTCCTTGGACCAACCAGATGGCAGCTCTCCCTTCTTCAACCTAACCTACTACGTGAGTTCACAATCCCTTAACCACAGATGGGAAGTAACGAAGTACAAATACTTTGTTACTGCACTCAAGTACATTTTTCAGATACAGTGAGGAAAACTGAAGTATTTGAACACGCTGCTATTTTGCAAGTTCTCCCACTTAGAAATCATGGAGGGGTCTGAAATTGTCCTCGTAGGTGCATGTCCACTGTGAGAGACATAATCTAAAAAACATCCAGAAATCACAATGTATGATTTTTTAACTATTTATTTGTATGATACAGCTGCAAATAAGTATTTGAACACCTGTCTATCAGCTAGAATTCTGACCCTCAAAGACCTGTTAGTCTGCCTTCAAAATGTCCACCTCCACTCCATTTATTATCCTAAATTAGATGCACCTGTTTGAGGTCGTTAGCTGCATAAAGACACCTGTCCACCCCATACAATCAGTAAGAATCCAACTACTAACATGGCCAAGACCAAAGAGCTGTCCAAAGACACTAGAGACAAAATTGTCCACCTCCACAAGGCTGGAAAGGGCTACGGGGACATGTCCAAGCAGCTTGGTGAAAAAGGTCCACTGTTGGAGCAATCATTAGAAAATGGAAGAAGCTAAACATGACTGTCAATCTCCCTCGGACTGGGGCTCCATGCAAGATCTCACCTCGTGGGGTCTCAATGATCCTAAGAAAGGTGAGAAATCAGCCCAGAACTACACGGGAGGAGCTGGTCCAGGACCTGAAAAGAGCTAGGACCACCGTTTCCAAGGTTACTGTTGGTAATACACTAAGACCTCATGGTTTGAAATCATGCATGGCACGGAAGGTTCCCCTGCTTAAACCAGCACATGTCAAGGCCGTCTTAAGTTTGCCAATGACCATTTGGATGATCCAGAGGAGTCATGGGAGAAAGTCATGTGGTCAGATGAGACCAAAATAGAACTTTTTGGTCATAATTCCACTAACCGTGTTTGGAGGAAGAAGAATGATGAGGACCATCCCAAGAACACCATCCCTACTGTGAAGCATGGGGGGTAGCATCATGCTTTGGGGGTGTTTTTCTGCACATGGGACAGGGCGACTGCACTGTATTAAGGAGAGGAGGACCGGGGCCATGTATTGGGAGATTTTGGGGAACAACCTCCTTCCCTCAGTTAGAGCATTGAAGATGGGTCGAGGCTGGGTCTTCCAACATGACAATGACCCGAAGCCCACAGCCAGGAGAACCAAGGAGGGGCTCTGGAAGAAGCAGATCAAGGTTCTGGCGTGGCCTAGCCAGTCTCCAGACCTAAACCCAATAGAGAATCTTTGGAGGGAGCTCAAACTCCGTGTTTCTCAGCGACAGCCCAGAAACCTGACTGATCTAGAGAAGATCTGTGTGGAGGAGTGGGCCAAAATCCCTTCTGCAGTGTGTCAAACCTGGTGAAGAACTACAGGAAACGTTTGACCTCTGGAACTGTAAACAAAGGCTACTGGACCAAATATTAACATTGATTTTCTCAGGTGTTCAAATACTTATTTGCAGCTGTATCATACAAATAAATAGTTAAAAAATCATACATTGTGATTTCTGGATGTTTTTTTTAGATTATGTCTCTCACAGTGGACATGCACCTACGAGGACAATTTCAGACCCTCCATGATTTCTAAGTGGGAGAACTTGCAAAATAGCAGCATGTTCAAATACTTATTACTCACTGTATTTGTACTTTTACTATTTATTATTGTGCCGACTTCTTACTTTCTACTCCTTACATTTTACAAAATTGGCTCGTTACTTTAGTTTCTAATAATTTCAGTTGAAACTAATTGGATGGGC
>CM057244.1:32162609-32167609 GCA_029931835.1 Etheostoma nigrum | reverse complement strand
CCGGAGCGTCACCGATACCGGAGCGTCACCGATACCGGAGCGTCACCGGTACCGGAGCCGCAACGATACCGGAGCGTCACCGATACCGGAGCGTTACCGATACCGGAGCACCACCGATACCGGAGCCGTCACCGATACCGGAGCGTCACCGATACCGGAGCGTCACCGAAACTGGAGCCGCAACGATACCGAAGCGTCACCGGTACCGGAGCCGCAACGATACCGGAGCGTACCGATACCGGAGCGTCACCGGTACCGGAGCGTCACCGATACCGGAGCGTCACCGATACCGGAGCCGTCAACGATACCGGAGCGTTACCGGTACCGGAGCGTCAACGATACCGGAGCGTCACCGGTACCGGAGCCGTCACCGATACCGGAGCGTCACCGATACCGGAGCACCACCGATACCGGAGCGTCACCGATACCGGAGCGTCACCGATAACGGAGCGTCACCGGTACCGGAGCGTCACCGATACCGGAGCCGCAACAATACCGGAGCCGCAACGATACCGGAGCGTCACCGATACCGGAGCATCACCGATACCGGAGCCGCAACGATACCGGAGCGTCACCGATACCGGAGCCGCAACGATACCGGAGCTGCAACAATACCGGAGCGTCACCGATACCGGAGCGCCACCGATACCGGAGCGTCACCGATACCGGACCGGCAATGATACCAGATATCAGAATCCATTCAGGAAGTCAGCGCAGTGTTTCCCAGAATTGGAGTTTATTTCCAGACTTGTGTCACAGGTAGCGTGTCTTCCATGAGTTCACCTGGAACTCCCAGACAGCAAGGCTACGCTAGGTCTGTTCCTCTCTGCACCGAGAGAACCCAGCCGGTTCCTCAAGCCAACTTTAAAGGTGCCGTAGGTAGGATTGGGAAGATCCAGGACTCAGCTAAAAAAATGTGAAAATCAACTACTTCTCAGTCCCTCCCCCCTTCCTGCTAAAGCCCAAATGGTCTCCTAAGTCCCGCCCCCACAAGGGAGAATGAATGCGTGTGCATGAGCAGTGATTGACACCAAGTTAGACACCCCCCTCGGCCCTGATTGGTGCATCTGAACAGGGAGCAATGGATTTTTGGAAATCCCACTGCAGGCTGTAGAGGGCGCCAGAGGAGCCGGATCTGTTTTTAATGACCTGCTTCATGTAGTTCTACTGGAACATTGGGCCAGTTTCAGCCAGTGTGACAGAAAGTTAGTTGTATAATTCTTACCTACTGCACCTTTAACGGACGTTATGTTGGCCAGAGCTCCTCCGGAACAAGCGCTAGCGTTAGCTACTTTAGCTAGCGCTAGGCTACGTTAGCTAGCGCTAGGCTACATGTGAGAAACAACGGCAGAGAGAAACAGACTTACTGTAGCTACACGGTAGAAACCAGAAACTTAATGCGGTCAAGGAGCAGCTGAGTAAATTAATACGCTGTGCACAGCATTACAATGACAAGTTTTACCCATTTAAAATATTAATAAAATAGAAAATCATCAATCAATCATCATTATTGTGGCGGTCAACATACAGATAAATCACGGGTAAGTATACGACTAATGATGGCAGGAAGGCATTTACCAAACCAATGCTTGATACTTGGTATAACACATCATGTCTCCGTAGCCGGCCCGTTGTCACGGTGATAACTTAAGCCAGAGAAAACAGTTTTTCCTGTAATAAAACAATCATGAGTGGCGGCCGATGTGTGGGGTTAATGCATGTGAAACAGGAAGGGGGGGGCGGGGGGGGGGACACTCGTTGTGTCGGTGTGTTTATCTCTCCGTCACACTCGCTCGCTCAGACTGTGGGATCGCGGCAACATGGCGGCTCGTCGTCATGGAGATAAGGCCGTCACGGCCCAATGAGAGCAGAGTGCAGATGTGAGTCGTGCATGCTCAGATTTAAATGGTAAATAGTGAAATCCATGAAATAATCAAGTTTTCTCATTATGAACAATAACAGAAGATGGGAATCATTTCAGTAACGTTGTAGCTATCTATAGTTGATGCTATGCTAACGTTAGCTCAAAACACCATTCAACTGACAGCCGTTGTGTTTGATGCTAGCTTTTAGCTAAGCTAGTCTGCCCTCTCCTCCCATCGGGCGGTGACAAGGCAAACCAACTTTCTCTCTTCTCTCGCAGCAGAAGCCTGCCCAGAAACCCCCCCCCCATGCCCCCCCCCCCCGGGACACAGGGGGACGTGGAGTTGTTTCGATACCAATCTGCCTAAAAATGCCGATACCACCTAAATTTTGCACTGAACAAAATCAACTTCAACGCATTGTTGCTGGGGCAAAATCGGCCGTTCACAGCCCCCCCCCAGCAGACCAAAACCAAAAAAACACTTTTTTAATTCTTCCACTACTGTCTGAAGCGATCAGATCTATTTTTTTTTTTATATTGATCGATAATTTTCATGCAATAAAAAAAAAAGGCAGATGTATTGTAAATGTAGTTTTCAGTCCCTCAAAAATGGAGATTCCTTGCTCTGTCTTTAATTTCCTATCATAGCAAACTTAATATCTACATAACAGAGTTTTGGGACTGGACAAAAAACCCACAGCAAGACATTTAGAGACGTCGCGTTGGACTTTGAGAAACTAGAATGGACGTCTTTCACTTTTTTCTGCCATGTAATAGACCAAAATGTAGAAAACAATGGGCGGGTGAATCAATAAGGAAAACAATCATTGGTTGGAGACAGAGAAGAATTGATTTCTGGGTTTTGGTGCGTTAGCGGAGAGTAGAGCCCGACCGATGTATCGGCCGATATTACCCCGAAAAAATGACTCTGATAAATGAAGATAAAAAAAAATAAAAACGGACGGTCAACCTTGTTATGAGTGTTGGCGTTGCATAGTCTGTCCACCAGAGGACGCTCTACAATATTTATGTGTTTTTGTTTAAGTTTCATATCTTAAGTTTGTGTTTTTCTACATTTTATTTATCAGAACTTTAATATATTTTGATGTTCTGTTGTGACTATAAAACAAATTATTATCATATTATTTTAGTGAGAACTCATAAATAACTCATGTTAGGGAGATATGTTCATGCTTTGTAACGTGTTTCTGGATTAAAAAATATATATATACTGTATATATCGGCTGATATATCGGATTTTTAAATAACAAAATATCGGTATCGGCCTTAAAATCCTTTATCGGTCGGGCTCTAGTGGAGAGTTTGAACAGCTTTTTAAAAAAAAAACATCGGCCAATCCGAAAGGTATCAGGTGTCAGAATTGGTATTGAAACATCTCTAGTACTGAGTACTGAGCAGTTAAATACTTAAAATCAGGGTTTCATATTAACTTTTGTATCCACCAGCCAGATGGCGAGTGCATGGTCAAGTCTCCCAATCACCATGTTGTTTTTTGGCGGGTGAGTTGAAGCCACTTGGCATATTTCCCCAGCTCTCGGCTGGTGGATGACGCTAATCTTTAACCCTGCTTAAAATAGAAAAAAACCAACCCACTTCTTTATAAAAACGCTCAAAAACTCTTTTAGTACTAAACCATCATCGTCAGCACCGTTTGAATTTGTTAGAGAATTATAAGAAAGTTCTTTAAAAAGAACAAAGAGTTTGTTTTTTTGTGTCCTTGGGTCCGTTTTCTCAGTGGAACTCGACAAACTCCTCGAGGGTTTTGGGGATCTGGTTGCGGTAGGTGATCTGGTGCAGCCGGACGGCGCGCGCCGCCAGGCACTTGAGGCTCATCTTCATCTGCGTCTTGAGGAGGATCTCCGACACGCCGGTCGTGCTCTTGTCCAGCGGCGTCTTCTTCTGCTTGTTGGCCATGTCTGTGTGGGCGCCGGCCTCCACCAGGCTGATGATGATGGCGTGCAGCGTGAGGAAGTCGCTGATTGGCCGGTTGTACTGCACGATGACGTGCAGCGGCGTGTTGCCCTCGTGGTCCACGGCGTTGACCTGCGCGCCGCAGTCCAGCAGCAGCTTGGTGACCTGCGCGCTCGGGAAGCTGCACACGTCGTTGGTGTGGAAGTCGTCCACCGGCGTGTTGGAGCTGATGGCGAGGTGCAGCAGCGAGGCGCCGTCGCGCGAGCGCGGGTCCAGCTGGATCAGGTCGTAGATGTACTTGTTGATGCGCGCGCGCTCCTCGCCGCCGCAGGTCGTCTTGGTGGAGATGCACGTCAGGTACAGGAAGGTGAAGACGTTGGACTCGTAGTTGTCCAGCGCCTGCGGCAGCTCGGACTCCTCCGCCGCCTCCACGCGCGCCATGCTGCGCCGGATCTCCAGCACGCTGCAGCTCAGCACCTGCTCCACGGCGGCGGCCACCACGCGCTCCTTCAGGTGCACCATCTGGGAGAAGACCTGGGCGAAGCGCAGCAGGTCCTTGTGTGTGTTGCGGTTGCCCTTCTGGCGCAGGCGGAGCGCGTGCAGCCACAGCTTGATGCAGTGCTCGAACTCCATGTTGTCGGCGTAGACGGCGCCGCGGTAGATGATGGGGTGCGACACGTCGATGTTGTCCGAGCCGAGGACGCGCTCGCGGATCATCAGCCCCTCCATGTGCAGGGCGTCGCGGTCGGCGCGGATGGCTTCCAGCTCCTGGAGCGTGCGGCACTCGGCGCGGCCGCCGTACGCCTCGATGGCCGGCAGCAGCTCCTTGGCGACGGCGTTGTCCGGGTCGCGGTGGCGCTCCGCCATGGCCATGTGCAGGTAGTGGTACGTCCGCTGGATGTCGTAGTTCTCGCGGTCGTTGGCGAACGAGGCGCCCAGCAGCTCCAGCGCCTCGATGCGGCTGCGCGGGTCGCAGTCGGCGTGCGCCAGCAGGAGCTCCACCACGTCCGCCTTGCAGCTCTCGGCCGCCACCTGCAGCAAAAATGACCGTTAGTGACTCAAAACACTCTTGCACAGGTCCAGTATAAAAATGTATGTGTGTACGTACAAATATCAGTATAAAGGTGTGTGTGTAGGTATACATAACATGTAAAACAAGACAAAAGTTATATTTTATTCTCTTTTTTTTTAAATCTGTTTTTTT
>CM057244.1:32131609-32162109 GCA_029931835.1 Etheostoma nigrum | reverse complement strand
ACTCATGTCCTCTTCAGAGCTTTGATTCCTCCGTTATTAACTGACGGACGACCTCCTCCGACATCTATCGCCCTGAAATGAAGAACTCATCTGAACGAGAACCAGGGAACTGTCACTCAGCTTTCACATTGGCACACACAGCTCCTCTGTCTCCATGTGTCCAGCACCGGTGTTTCTAATTACTACAAATGAACTGGAGTAATGACAATAATTCAGGATGTCCTCGCCTTGCTTGTTGCTAAGAGACGGTGACAGACGCTGCTCCCTGCAGGTCTCTGCTTCACTTCTGTGTTTCCGGACAAACACTTTGAATGACTTTGTCCTTTTGTCCTTAAGGACCGAGCGGCCTCAGAGGAAGTTCACCTGTCTGTCTGAGATAAGGACATTTGTCCTGCTTCCGATTTTTTAAAATATCTCTTAAAGTACACACGCACGTGCATGAATTAGCCCGCCTATGTGCAAATACAGTGGTGCTCATGAGATTATGAACCCATGTTAAAGTTGACTAAAAAGAGGAATATGAAAAGAAAATCTTTTGGAAATTTATCTTAACGCCTGAATTTAAAAAAATGGAAAAAATCCACCTTTTAAGGACACCAATTTTCTTTGTAAATGAGTAATGTATCATATATAAATAAATGTTCTTCCTTAAAATACAGGGGCATAAGTATACACCCCCCTCGTTAAAATACAGGGGCATAAGTATACACCCCCCTCGTTAAAATACAGGGGCATAAGTATACATCCCCCTATGTTAAAATACAGGGGGCATAAGTATACACCCCCCTATGTTAAAATACAGGGGGCATCAGTATACACCCCCCTATGTTAAAATACAGGGGCATAAGTATACACCCCCCTATGTTAAAATACAGGGGGCATAAGTATACACCCCCCTATGTTAAAATACAGGGGGCATAAGTATACACCCCCCTATGTTAAAATACAGGGGGCATAAGTATACACCCCCCTATGTTAAAATACAGGGGGCATAAGTATACACCCCCCTATGTTAAAATACAGGGGCATAAGTATACACCCCCCTATGTTAAAATACAGGGGGCATAAGTATACACCCCCCTATGTTAAAATACAGGGGGCATAAGTATACACCCCCCTATGTTAAAATACAGGGGGCATAAGTATACACCCCCCTATGTTAAAATACAGGGGGCATAAGTATACACCCCCCTATGTTAAAATACAGGGGGCATAAGTATACACCCCCCTATGTTAAAATACAGGGGCATAAGTATACACCCCCCTATGTTAAAATACAGGGGGCATAAGTATACACCCCCCTATGTTAAAATACAGGGGGCATAAGTATACACCCCCCTATGTTAAAATACAGGGGCATAAGTATACACCCCCCTATGTTAAAATACAGGGGGCATAAGTATACACCCCCCTATGTTAAAATACAGGGGGCATAAGTATACACCCCCCTATGTTAAAATACAGGGGGCATAAGTATACACCCCCCTATGTTAAAATACAGGGGCATAAGTATACACCCCCCTATGTTAAAATACAGGGGCATAAGTATACACCCCCCTATGTTAAAATACAGGGGGCACAAGTATACACCCCCCTATGAAAAAATACAGGGGCATAAGTATACACCCCCCTATGTTAAAATACAGGGGGCATAAGTATACACCCCCCTATGTTAAAATACAGGGGGCATAAGTATACACCCCCCTATGTTAAAATACAGGGGCATAAGTATACACCCCCCTATGTTAAAATACAGGGGCATAAGTATACACCCCCCTATGTTAAAATACAGGGGCATAGTATACACCCCCCTATGTTAAAATACAGGGGGCATAAGTATACACCCCCCTATGTTAAAATACAGGGGGCATAAGTATACACCCCCCTATGTTAAAATACAGGGGCAAAGTATACACCCCCCTATGTTAAAATACAGGGGCATAAGTATACACCCCCCTATGTTAAAATACAGGGGGCATAAGTATACACCCCCCTATGTTAAAATACAGGGGCATAGTATACACCCCCCTATGTTAAAATACAGGGGCATAAGTATACACCCCCCTATGTTAAAATACAGGGGCATAAGTATACACCCCCCTATGTTAAAATACAGGGGCATAAGTATACACCCCCTATGTTAAAATACAGGGGCAGAAGTATACACCCCCCTATGTTAAAATACAGGGGCATAGTATACACCCCCCTATGTTAAAATACAGGGGGCATAGTATACACCCCCCTATGTTAAAATACAGGGGGCATAAGTATACACCCCCCTATGTTAAAATACAGGGGGCATAGTATACACCCCCCTATGTTAAAATACAGGGGGCATAGTATACACCCCCCTATGTTAAAATACAGGGGGCATAGTATACACCTCCCTATGTTAAAATACAGGGGCGTAAGTATACACCCCCCCCATGTTAAAATACAGAGGTATAAGTATACACCCCCCTATGTTAAAATACAGGGGCATAAGTATACACCCCCCTATGTTAAAATACAGGGGGCATAAGTATACACCCCCTATGTTAAAATACAGGGGGCATAAGTATACACCCCCCTATGTTAAAATACAGGGGGCATAAGTATACACCCCCCTATGTTAAAATACAGGGGGCATAAGTATACACCCCCCTATGTTAAAATACAGGGGGCATAAGTATACACCCCCTATGTTAAAATACAGGGGGCATAAGTATATACCCCCTATGTTAAAATACAGGGGGCATAAGTATACACCCCCCTATGTTAAAATACAGGGGGCATAAGTATACACCCCCCTATGTTAAAATACAGGGGGCATAAGTATCTAGTATTTCAACACTATTATCGCTTTTTCCATCATTTTTGTCACTTCTTCAATGTTGTGGGTGCTTTTTTTTAATGTTTTTTCCAAAGTTATTTGATATTTCTAATGTTCATGTTCAGCGCTTATTTCAAAGGCCCATTTTTTTGTGATTAAAAACACTGAAAACGGGTCAAATTTGACCCGAGGACAACATGAGGGTTAAGCACGAGAGTAATGTGTGATCTCCTGCTGGTCTCAGACTGAAGTCACCCATTCATCTACAAAATTATGCACACAATCAACAATTCAAAAAAATAATTGTTGGTTGCTGCACAACAAATAATTACAATCACTGATTATAATGTTTAAGCAGACCCATCGTTAACATAACTATGGGCTTCTAATTTGGCTGATTATAAAATGTTAACCCTCGTGTTGTCAACACTTTTGTTGATGCTTTTCTTATGTTTTTGTCCCTTTACCATGTTTGTCATTTTTTTGACGTTTTCAACACTACGTAACACTAACTTATTAACTCTAGTTTTACAGTTATTTTTGGAATTTATGGTCAATAAACCTCATTTATAGGAAATTATACCTAATGTTTGAGTTAGAAAAGCAGAAATTAGGAATTATTGAGACTAAAATTAAAGGAATGGATGTTGATGATAATCACAGACTGGAATATGTCAACTTTTACTCAATACTATTTCAAAAACACTTCCATTTGTTTTACAATGCTATAAAATTGAATAAGACGCCCCAAAATTAATGAAAGTAGAGATTTGTACTTGGCAAAGAGCGTTGGGTGGAATCAATCATGTTATTTTGGGGAATTAAAAAGAACATTGATATAGGACAACATGAGGACAACATGAGGACAACATGAGGACAACATGAGGGCAACATGAGGACAACATGAGGACAACATGGGGACAACATGAGGACAACATGAGGACAACATGAGGACAACATGAAGACAACATGAAGACAACATGGGGACAACATGGGGACAACATGGGGACAACATGAAGACGACATGAGGACAACATGAGGGCAACATGAGGACAACATGAAGACAACATGAGGACAACATGAGGGCAACATGAGGACAACATGAGGACAACATGAGGACAACATGAAGACAACATGAGGGCAACATGAGGACAACATGAAGACAACATGAGGACAACATGAAGACAACATGAGGGCAACATGAGGACAACATGAAGACAACATGAGGACAACATGAGGGCAACATGAGGACAACATGAGGACAACATGAGGACAACATGAGGGTAACATGAGGGCAACATGAGGACAACATGAAGACAACATGAGGACAACATGAGGGCAACATGAGGGCAACATGAGGACAACATGAAGACAACATGAGGACAACATGAAGACAACATGAGGGCAACATGAGGACAACATGGGGACAACATGAAGACGACATGAGGACAACATGAGGGCAACATGAGGACAACATGAAGACAACATGAGGACAACATGAGGGCAACATGAGGACAACATGAAGACAACATGGGGACAACATGAAGACAACATGAAGGCAACATGAGGACAACATGAAGACAACATGAGGGCAACATGAAGACAACATGAGGGCAACATGAAGACAACATGAGGACAACATGAGGGCAACATGAGGGCAACATGAGGACAACATGAAGACAACATGAGGACAACATGAAGACAACATGAAGGCAACATGAGGACAACATGAAGGCAACATGAGGACAACATGAAGGCAACATGAGGGTAACATGGGGACAACATGAGGACAACATGAAGGCAACATGAGGGTAACATGGGGACAACATGAGGGCAACATGAGGGCAACATGGGGACAACATGAGGACAACATGAAGACAACATGAAGACAACATGAGGACAACAAGAGGACAACATGGGGACAACATGGGGACAACATGAAGACGACATGAGGACAACATGAGGGCAACATGAGGACAACATGAAGACAACATGAGGACAACATGAGGACAACATGAGGACAACATGAAGACAACATGAAGACAACATGGGGACAACATGGGGACAACATGGGGACAACATGAAGACGACATGAGGACAACATGAGGGCAACATGAGGGCAACATGAGGACAACATGAGGACAACATGAGGGCAACATGAGGACAACATGAGGACAACATGAGGACAACATGAAGACAACATGAGGGCAACATGAGGACAACATGAAGACAACATGAGGACAACATGAAGACAACATGAGGGCAACATGAGGACAACATGAAGACAACATGAGGACAACATGAGGGCAACATGAGGACAACATGAGGACAACATGAGGACAACATGAGGGTAACATGAGGGCAACATGAGGACAACATGAAGACAACATGAGGACAACATGAGGGCAACATGAGGGCAACATGAGGACAACATGAAGACAACATGAGGACAACATGAAGACAACATGAGGGCAACATGAGGACAACATGGGGACAACATGAAGACGACATGAGGACAACATGAGGGCAACATGAGGACAACATGAAGACAACATGAGGACAACATGAGGGCAACATGAGGACAACATGAAGACAACATGGGGACAACATGAAGACAACATGAAGGCAACATGAGGACAACATGAAGACAACATGAGGGCAACATGAAGACAACATGAGGGCAACATGAAGACAACATGAGGACAACATGAGGACAACATGAGGACAACATGAAGACAACATGAGGACAACATGAAGACAACATGAAGGCAACATGAGGACAACATGAGGGCAACATGAGGACAACATGAAGGCAACATGAGGGTAACATGGGGACAACATGAGGACAACATGAAGGCAACATGAGGGTAACATGGGGACAACATGAGGGCAACATGAGGGCAACATGGGGACAACATGAGGACAACATGAAGACAACATGAAGACAACATGAGGACAACATGAGGACAACAAGAGGACAACATGGGGACAACATGAGGTGGCGTTGTTGTCCTCATGTTGTCTTATGTCTTAACCATTTTATTGGATCAATAAATATCTATTTATCTCCCTCTCTCTCCCTCTCAGTCTCTCCCTCTCTCTCCCTCTCTCTCTCTCTCTCTCTCTCTCTCTGAGTTCCTCTGACATCGCCTACAGCCTCTCATGCCAGGGACACTGTGCTGAGTGTTCGACTCGTAGAAGTAGAGAAGTGAGAGCCATTTACGAGGTCGAGGTTTTCAAAGAGCCCACAGCAATAACAAATCATAAAAGTAAAAAGACAGAAGGGTGGAGCGAGGAGGACACTGTCATTTTGTGTTAAAGTACGCTCCCAGCAGCTGACTTCTACCAACCGCGGCTATGTCATTTTAACATAGCGCCTTAGCTACTGTCAGTCATTCAGATCCAGTATTAGGGACCACTAAGGTCTATATAAAAGAGACCTCAGATACAGTATTAGGGACCACTAAGGTCTATATAAAAGAGACTTCAGATACAGTATTAGGGGACCACTAAGGTCTATATAAAAGAGACTTCAGATACAGTATTAGGGACCACTAAGGTCTATATAAAGAGACTTCAGATACAGTATTAGGGACCACTAAGGTCTATATAAAGAGACTTCAGATACAGTATTAGGGACCACTAAGGTCTATATAAAGAGACTTCAGATACAGTATTAGGGACCACTAAGGTCTATATAAAGAGACTTCAGATACAGTATTAGGGACCACTAAGGTCTATATAAAGAGACTTCAGATACAGTATTAGGGACCACTAAGGTCTATATAAAAGAGACTTCAGATACAGTATTAGGGACCACTAAGGTCTATATAAAGAGACTTCAGATACAGTATTAGGGACCACTAAGGTCTATATAAAGAGACTTCAGATACAGTATTAGGGACCACTAAGGTCTATATAAAGAGACTTCAGATACAGTATTAGGGACCACTAAGGTCTATATAAAAGAGACTTCAGATACAGTATTAGGGACCACTAAGGTCTACAGTATATAAAGAGACTTCAGATACAGTATTAGGGATTATATTTTTATTTAGTATTTTATTTTTTATTTTAACTCTCTGTCGAGGCTGCAGACCCTGATACTACTGCACACTTTATCTACACTATTATGAGTGACAGAGTCATTAAAAAGTCATTATTTTTCTCCTGTGAGTCCAGTGCGGGGGTGGTTTATTTAGTTTGTCAGCTGTGTGTCGGGGGGGTGGGAGGCTGTAAAGAAAGCAGCGAGGACGGTGGAGTGGAAACACCATCACACGCAGACCTTGGGCACCCTTTTTACTTGATGAACCATTTGTTGTGTGCTTTTAAATCCTTCTGTCAGCAGCTCGATGTTCCTGCAGCTGCATTGGCCTCGTCTCGAATCTTTGGTCTGAAACAAACATTTTAAAGGATTTCATGTCATCGCAGTCACATTTAGACAAGCTGGCTGCACACTTCTTCTCATTCAGTCAGTCAGTTTATAGGTGTTTGTGTTTATATTTTATAGTCAGAGTCACTTTCACGCGTATTCCCCATATGTTAAGTCACATGCAACAAATCTTGGTATCCTATCTACCCGAAAAGTAGAGGGATGAAGCCGAAGCTCGTTCATTTTCCCACCCCTCATTCAACTTAAAATACTTCCTGTGAATATTTTACATTTTCTTAACTTACTATGTTTCCCTGAATGCCTTTCAACGGCCTTTTTTATTGTACGGAAGTACAATATGGGTTTTACTTCTCGTTGTATCCTTGTCGTTGTATACTGCTGGATCTTGTACTTTCACTTTCCTATATGCCTTTCTGTTGTGCGCCCTCTGTCATTGATGACTGGCAGTTGAATGTGTGTGTGATATATATATATATATAAAAATCCCCCTCTCCCCCTTGTGGGGGGGTATGTGTCCTCCTCCAACTCGGGTCCTCTACCAGAGGCCTGGGAGTTTGAGGGTTCTGTTCCTAGGACTGCACTCTTCTGGACAGAGACCTCTGATGTTTGACCTGGAATCTGCTGGAGTCCCTCTCCCAGTTTGGGGGTCCCAGTCCCCCCGCTGGAGCCACTCTCCCAGTTTGGGGGTCCCAGTCCCCCCGCTGGAGCCCCTCTCCCAGTTTGGGGGTCCCAGCCCCCCCGCTGGAGCCCCTCTCCCAGTTTGGGGGTCCCAGCCCCCCCGCTGGAGCCCCTCTCCCAGTTTGGGGGTCCCAGCCCCCCCCAGTGCACCACTGTTGCTCTTACTTTCCACATCTTTTCCAGCTCCTCTTTCAGCCCTTGGTATTTCTCCAGCTTCTCGTGTTCCTTCTTCTTGATGTTGCTGTTGCTTGGGATTGCCACATCTATCACTACTGCCTTCTTCTGCTGTCTGTCCATCAACACCATGTCTGGTTGGTTAGCCATCACCAGTTTGTCAGTCTGGATCTTGAAGTCCCACAGGATCTTAGCTGGGTCATTCTGGACTACCTTAGGTGGTGTCTTCCATTTTGACCTTGGGACTTCCAGCCCATACTCGATGGCAGATGTTCCTGTACACTATGACAGCTACCTGGTTATGGCGTTCCATGTACGCACTTCCTGCCTGCATCTTACACCCTGCTGTTATGTGCTGTACTGAGACAGTATATATATATATTTATTTATATTTAGGTGGACTGTGAAAACGGAATTGCCCTTCGAGGGTAAATAAAACTATATGTATCTGTAAACCTTGTTGTTCGGCTCCTGTATGAGTTGTTGGATCCAGGAACAGAATCACAATGGGGGGGGGGGGTCCAAGTGTTTTGTGTGCGGAGGTAGATCTGAGGCTGGTCTTTGGCGTTGGATTGTTTCTGGCAGGCCACCAAACAATCCCTCTCTCTCTCTGTAAATCGCTCCCTCTATGGCAGTGTGATGACGGAGACGGCTCCAGCTGCCGCTATTAAAAAGACAAAAAGCTCCTCATTGTCTGTGATATGAATATGAATATGAATACTACATAATTCCCTCAAAGTGCTCACTTAGAAGCATCTCTTTTGTGTTACTCTTCACGTCTCTCTAACCCTAACCGGTGAGTACTTTTAGTGAGGAATATAATGAGTTTCTGAGCAGATAATCGTACCGAATATGAAATATATTCCTCCCTCAGCTGAAGGTGAAGCTTCTAGTCTGGTTTTTTAAAATTTGTAAATTATAGAGCGCTCTAGACCTGCTCTATCTGTAAATTATAGAGAGGTCTAGACCTGCTCTATCTGTAAATTATAGAGTGGTCTAGACCTGCTCTATCTGTAAATTATAGAGCGCTCTAGACCTGCTCTATCTGTAAATTATAGAGAGGTCTAGACCTGCTCTATCTGTAAATTATAGAGAGGTCTAGACCTGCTCTATCTGTAAATTATAGAGCGCTCTAGACCTGCTCTATCTGTAAATTATAGAGAGGTCTAGACCTGCTCTATCTGTAAATTATAGAGAGGTCTAGACCTGCTCTATCTGTAAATTATAGAGTGGTCTAGACCTGCTCTATCTGTAAATTATAGAGCGGTCTAGACCTGCTCTATCTGTAAATTATAGAGTGGTCTAGACCTGCTCTATCTGTAAATTATAGAGTGGTCTAGACCTGCTCTATCTGTAAATTATAGAGCGGTCTAGACCTGCTCTATCTGTAAATTATAGAGTGGTCTAGACCTGCTCTATCTGTAAATTATAGAGTGGTCTAGACCTGCTCTATCTGTAAATTATAGAGTGGTCTAGACCTGCTCTATCTGTAAATTATAGAGTGGTCTAGACCTGCTCTATCTGTAAATTATAGAGTGGTAGACCTGCTCTATCTGTAAATTATAGAGAGGTCTAGACCTGCTCTATCTGTAAATTATAGAGAGGTCTAGACCTGCTCTACCTGTAAATTATAGAGTGGTCTAGACCTGCTCTACCTGTAAATTATAGAGTGGTCTAGACCTGCTCTACCTGTAAATTATAGAGTGGTCTAGACCTGCTCTATCTGTAAATTATAGAGTGGTCTAGACCTGCTCTATCTGTAAATTATAGATTGTTTTCATTTGTCTCGCTATTGACAGCACTACAAATGCAGCAGATTGATTCAGGCAGGAAAAACGTGGTTGATGTCCTCGTCCACAGAGGAGGGAAAGGTCATCGGCGTGCCCTTTCTGCTGGAGGGGGTTCAGCAGATAAGACACAGACAGTCTGGATGCACGGCACCTTTAAAGACAGCGTCAGGTTTGTCCTGCAACATGGTGCAAATGTCAAAGATCTTTACTGGAACACAGGTCCATGCAAACCCATCAGCAACTTTAACCCTCGCGTGGTCCTCCCGTCAAAACTGAACATCAACAATTTAGTTGAGGCTTTTAATCAATGTTTTTAACTTTTTTTGTCCCTTTTTTTCCATGTTTGTCACTTTTTTTGATGTTTAACACTACATAACACTAACTTATTGACTTTAGTTTTACAGTTATTTTTGGAATTTATGGTCAATAAACCTCATTTATAGGAAATTATACCTAATGTTTGAGTTAGAAAAGCAGAAATTAGGAATTATTGAGACTAAAATTAAAGGAATGGATGTTGATGATAATCACAGACTGGAATATGTCAACTTTTACTCAATACTATTTCAAAAACACTTCCATTTGTTTTACAATGCTATAAAATTGAATAAGACGCCCCAAAATTAATGAAAGTAGAGATTTGTACTTGGCAAAGAGCGTTGGGTGGAATCAGTCATGTTATTTTGGAGAATTAAAAAGAGCATTGATATAGGACAACATGAGGACAACATGAAGACAACATGAGGACAACATGAGGCCAACATGAGGACAGCATGAAGACAACATGAGGGCAACATGAAGGCAACATGAGGACAACATGAGGACAACATGAGGACAACATGGGGACAACATGAGGACAACATGAGGACAACATGGGGACAACAGGAGGACAACATGAAGACAACATGAGGTCAACATGAGGACAACATGAGGACAACATGAGGACAACATGAGGACAACATGGGGACAACATGAGGGCAACATGAGGACAACATGAAGACAACATGAGGGCAACATGGGGACAACATGAAGACAACATGAGGACAACATGAGGGCAACATGAGGGCAACATGAGGACAACATGGGGACAACATGGGGACAACATGGGGACAACATGGGGACAACATGAGGACAACATGGGGACAACAGGAGGACAACATGAAGACAACATGAGGTCAACATGAGGACAACATGAGGACAACATGAGGACTACATGGGGACAACATGAGGGCAACATGAGGACAACATGAGGACAACATGAGGACAACATGAGGGCAACATGAGGACAACATGAGGACAACATGAGGACAACATGAGGGCAACATGGGGACAACATGAGGACAACATGAGGACAACATGAAGACAACATGAGGTCAACATGAGGACAACGTGATGACAACATGAGGGCAACATGAGGACAACATGAGGACAACATGGGGACAACATGAGGGCAACATGAGGACAACATGAGGGCAACATGAGGACAACATAGGGACAACATGGGGACAACATGAGGACAACATGAAGACAACATGAGGTCAACATGAGGACAACATGAAGACAACATGAGGTCAACATGGGGACAACATGATGGTTAACATGAGGACAACATGAGGACAACATGGGGACAACATGGGGACAACATGAGGACAACATGAGGTCAACATGAAGACAACATGAGGACAACATGGGGACCATGATGGTTAACATGAGGACAACATGAGGACAACATGGGGACAACATGGGGACAACATGAGGACAACATGGGAACAACAGGAGGACAACATGAAGACAACATGAGGTCAACATGAGGACAACATGAGGACAACATGAGGACAACATGGGGACAACATGAGGGACAACATGAGGACAACATGAAGACAACATGAGGGCAACATGAGGGCAACATGAGGACAACATGGGGACAACATGGGGACAACATGAGGACAACATGGGGACAACATGGGGACAACATGAGGACAACATGGGGACAACAGGAGGACAACATGAAGACAACATGAGGTCAACATGGGGACAGCATGATGGTTAACATGAGGACAACATGGGGACAACATGAAGACAACATGAAGACAGCATGAGGGCAACATGAGGACAACATGAGGACAACATGAGGACAACATGAGGACAACATGAGGACAACATGAGGACAATATGAGGATTTGTCTGAAATTTTAACTTTGCGGGAGCACAACCGGTTGCTGAGGTCTTCAACTCAGTTGGTTTTAGAAGTCCCAAGGTCCAGGTACAAACGGTGGGGGGGTCAGGGTTTTGCAGTTGCCCCCCCCCCCACCGATACAGATGTTGCTCTATTTAGGTCCAAACTCAAAACACATCTGTTTATTCTGGCTTTTAATCCGTAGCAGTGGTGTGACAATTTCCTTCTTTTGTTTCTTTGTGACCTTTTCTGATTTTTATTTTATTTTTTTCTGCTTTCCATGTTCATTCTTTCTATTGTAAGATGTGATTTTACTCATTCTGTTCAGGCCTTTGGACCCTGCTGGCTGCTGTAAAGTGCTGCATAAATACATTTGATTGATTATTTTCTGAGACACTTCCACTAGCTTACACATTCGGATCAATTCCTGCACCCTAGGGTGCGCTTCACGCTGACTCTGCCCTGAATGCTTCACTGCATTTTAACTTTTACATGCTGAAATACCAACCTATCGCCCCCTCAGGGCCCTCTGGCAGTGTGAAATGAGGGCCCACCCCCCCAGGCCGACGGACGGCTCGTGTCCTCAGGCCCCCCCCAGGCCATAAACCTCGACAACAACAACAAACTAATCCATATTGGACACAGTGTTCTTTACTTCTCTGCTTTTTGTCTTGCACTTCTCTCTTTAGCCCTCATGTTTCCCTTCAGTGGAGAAGGCAACGGAAGCACTTCCTCGTAGAAATACGGTTTTAATTGAGCCCAAAACAATAAACAGAAGACATTAATTGCCTGCGGCCGGGTTAAAGTGTCCACCCCCGTCTTGCTGCACTGAGGACATTCTGTTTTTAACAACGTCTTTTTCAAAAAGAATAACATGTTATTTAAGAGTTTTCCAGAGGGGGGAGTCGAACTGGACCCCTCTGGTTTGCATAAAGTTGCCTGGGTTCAAAGTCGGATGCATTGCATGGTGGCTCACGTAGACCACCATCCAGGGCCTGAAATGAAGCCCCGCCCACCCAGCAAATGACGGGTAACACCGTCAATCTACCTGCCACGTTGACTGGTAGCCAATGAGAATTGAGTGATACAGATGCGTAACTATAGTTAAGCAGGGACCGCAGTTGCTTACAGGCCCGGGCCAATCAGGGACCAGCATCACTGGATACATTGATTGACAGCCGGGGCCACCTATCACCTATCACATTTTCATTACTTGCGACAATAACAGCAGTCCCACGTGCAGCCACTGTCCAATCAGAAGTGAGAACAGGTCAAAATCATTTCCTTGATATGAAGACGAGACGTGTGTGACTCGAATGGTCCGATATGGATGCCGGCTACAGAGTCAAAAGCCGTCTTGGTTCATCTTTCCACTGTTCCAACAATCACCACTCTGGTCTGGTTGGAATAAACTCTTAATTCACCCATTTACATGTGGAGATATGCTGCTCTATACACGCTAAAAGTAGTGATTATTTACATGGAGTCTGGTGGAGATATGCTGCTCTATACACGCTAAAAGTAGTGATTATTTACATGGAGTCTGGTGGAGATATGCTGCTCTATATACGCTAAAAGTAGTGATTATTTACATGGAGTCTGGTGGAGATATGCTGCTCTATACACGCTAAAAGTAGTGATTATTTACATGGAGTCTGGTGGAGATATACTGCTCTATACACGCTAAAAGTAGTGATTATTTACATGGAGTCTGGTGGGTTTGGTGATGGTAATTTCTGTTTCATGTTAAACTAAAAGGATCTTACTCTTTAACTAAAAGGTCTATCTCAGTAGGGATCCATCCCATAATGTTGACACACACTTAGAATAATGATCTGAGTCTGTCAGCGGCAACAACACCACTTTTAGTAGATGTTACCTGATGCTGAACATCTGTCCCATAGGGTTACATTACAGCTTGTTTCTACAGACCAATTTCAAAGAGTTTTGTTCACATGAGTCACTCGGACATCAATGAATGGAGAAAAAGGCTTAAGGTAAAAAAAGCAGTTTTTAGGAAACTTTAACTGGCATAGCAACTCAGCAGCCGGAGTGAAGTTAAGCTTAAACAGAAACCCGAGTAAATCCCTCTCTGGGAGCCATGGTATCACCAGAGCAGCTCTGAGAGATGATTTCCCTTCTGCACCCTGGGTGGTGCCAGCCATCCGGACCCAGAAGACGTCTCCTGAAGCGCTGCGATAAATGCACAGCTGCCAGTCTTACAGCGGCTCCAAACACACGATCCCATTCACTCAAAAGCCTCATCTCTCTCTCTCTCTAACTTTATAGCATTTGAAAACAAATTGTCCAAATGTTGTCCTCATGTTGTCCCCATGTTGTCCTCATGTTGTCCTCATGTTGTCCTCATGTTGTCCCCATGTTGTCCTTATGTTTCCCTCATGTTGTCCTCATGTTGTCCTCATGTTGTCCTCATGTTGTCCCCATGTTGTCCTTATGTTTCCCTCATGTTGTCCTCATGTTGTCCCCATGTTGTCCCCATGTTGCCCTCATGTTGTCCTTATGTTTCCCTCATGTTGTCCTCATGTTGTCCCCATGTTGTCCCCATGTTGCCCTCATGTTGTCCTCATGTTGTCCTCATGTTGTCCTCATGTTGCCCTCATGTTGTCTTCATGGTGTCCTCATGTTGCCCTCATGTTGTCCTCATGTTGTCCCCATGTTGTCCCCATGTTGCCCTCATGTTGTCCTCATGTTGTCCTCATGTTGTCCTCATGTTGCCCTCATGTTGTCCTCATGTTGTCCTCATGTTGTCCTCATGTTGCCCTCATGTTGTCCTCATGTTGTCCTCATGTTGTCCTCATGTTGTCCTCATGTTGCCCTCATGTTGTCTTCATGTTGTCCTCATGTTGTCCCCATGTTGTCCTATATCAATGTTCTTTTTAATTCCCCAAAATAACATGATTGATTCCACCCAACGCTCTTTGCCAAGTACAAATCTCTACTTTCATTAATTTTGGGGCGTCTTATTCAATTTTATAGCATTGTAAAACAAATGGAAGTGTTTTTGAAATAGTATTGAGTAAAAGTTGACATATTCCAGTCTGTGATTATCATCAACATCCATTCCTTTAATTTTAGTCTCAATAATTCCTAATTTCTGCTTTTCTAACTCAAACATTAGGTATAATTTCCTATAAATGAGGTTTATTGACCATAAATACCAAAAATAACTGTACAACTAAAGTTAATAAGTTAGTGTTACGTAGTGTTGAAAACGTCAAAAAAAGTGACAAACATGGAAAAAAAGCATCAAAAGACAAAGTTGAAAACATCATTAAAAAGCGTCAACAGAAGTGTTGATTTTCAGTTTCGACGGGAAGACAACACGAGGGTTAAAGACTTTTCTGAGCTCTGTGGGGGGGGGGGGGTCATGTAATTTAAATTCTCCTCACATGTTTTATTGATGAGTCGGTCTTTGACCTGCAGGGACGAGACAGCAGGGACGGACGCTAATTGGCGAGGATCTGCATTTTAAATGCAGCGCCGTGTTTCAACAAGGTGTCAGACCGCGGTCTGAGATCCCTTCAGGCGGGTCTGATCCGCGGACCTCCTGCAGTCAGCAACAGGTGTTGTTATTCCACTTGAATTATTTTAATACATGACATATGATATGTCATTGACTCCCATTCATTTTGGCACACATCTACACACCTTCTCATCAGATACACACATCTACACACCTTCTCATCAGATACACACATCTACACACCTTCTCATCAGATACACACATCTACACACCTGCTCATCAGATACACACTCACACACATCACACATCACACACACTCACACACATCTACACACCTTCTCATCAGATCACACACATCTACACACCTGCTCATCAGACACACACACACACACACATAGTACACATCAGATACACACTCACACACATCTACACATCAGATACACACTCACACACATCTACACATCAAATACACACACACAGATACACACTCACACACATCTACACATCAGATACACACTCACACACATCTACACATCAGATACACACACACACAGATACACACTCACACACATCTACACACCTGCTCATCAGATACACACTCACACACATCTACACACCTGTTCATCAGATACACACTCACACACATCTACACACCTGCTCATCAAATCTCACACAAAAATAGCAACACAAATGACCCAAAAAAACAAAAGTGTCAAAAAAAACGTGAAAAAGCCAAAAATGTGGAGACTACGCGTCTAAAAGCCCCCCCCCCCATGAGATGAACTCATGTTGCCTCCTGACCTTCACTGACCTTTGTTATTACGTCGTTATGCAGCTTTATGGTTTTATCACTTCATCGCTTTATGACTTTTATCTCATTCTTTCTGCAGACTTTAACCCTCGTGCCGTCGTCCTGCAGCTTTGGGTTTTCCGGGTTGAAATTTCAACATTTTCTTGTTCTTTTTCAACACTTTTCTCTACGGTTTTGTCAATTTTATTTCTATTTTTTGTCACTTTTTTTTAATTATGTTTTAGTCAATTTCTTTTTTAACAATTTCTTTGTCCCTTTTTCCAGTGTTTTTGATGTTTTTTGTCACTTTTTCAGCTTTTAATATAATTGGTTTTATTCAACTTTCTTTCTAATGTAGAAAGTTTTTCTAAACCGGTCAAACTGACCCAATTCTTATTATTTTTTTTACATTTTTTTTTACATTTTTTCTACCTGAAATCAACGGCCTTACCTTATTTCCTGGTGGGGGAGGGGAACCTTCTCGCTGTGAGGCATCAACATTAATTAACAGTTCTGTAAATGTGCCAGCGTGGTGATGTCAGACCAGACCGACAGGAAGCAGGGGGACATTAGGACAGGTTACACTACACAGACAGACGTCAACAAGACACCGCATGGACAGCTATAGCAACAGTAAGACATGCAGAGCTACAGGAAGCTGGAGGACATTAGGACAGGTTAATCAATACAGACAGACGTCAACAAGACACCGCAGGGACAGCTAGAACAACAGTAGGACATGCAGAGCTACAGGAAGCTGGAGGACATTAGGACAGGTTAATCAACACAGACAGACGTCAACAAGACACCACATGGACAGCTAGAGCAACAGTAAGACATCCAGAGCTACAGGAAGCTGGAGGACATTAGGACAGGTTAATCAATACAGACAGACGTCAACAAGACACCGCAGGGACAGCTAGAACAACAGTAGGACATGCAGAGCTACAGGAAGCTGGAGGACATTAGGACAGGTTAATCAACACAGACAGACGTCAACAAGACACCGCAGGGACAGCTAGAACAACAGTAGGACATGCAGAGCTACAGGAAGCTGGAGGACATTAGGACAGGTTAATCAACACAGACAGACGTCAACAAGACACCACATGGACAGCTAGAGCAACAGTAAGACATGCAGAGCTACAGGAAGCTGGGGGACATTAGGACAGGTTAATCAATACAGACAGACGTCAACAAGACACCGCAGGGACAGCTAGAACAACAGTAGGACATGCAAAGCTACAGGAAGCTGGAGGACATTAGGACAGGTTAATCAATACAGACAGACGTCAACAAGACACCGCAGGGACAGCTAGAACATCAGTAGGACATGCAGAGCTACAGGAAGCTGGAGGACATTAGGACAGGTTAATCAACACAGACAGACGTCAACAAGACATTGCATGGACAGCTAGAGCAACAGTAAGACATGCAGAGCTACAGGAAGATGGGGGACATTAGGACAGTTACACATCAACAGTAGCCCCAGGCAGTGTAAGAAGCCATGCAAGCAGTCCTGACTCAAGTCCAAGACCAGGACTAGTCGAGTCCAAGTCAAGACCGATTTCAAAAAGGTTCGAGTCCGAGTCAAGACCGAGTCCAAAACAGAAAAAAAGGTCTTATGCATGACGGTATCAAGACAATCATTTTGGGTTTCACTTTCCCTCCAATATTATTATCAACATAATAAAGACACCTGGACTCGGTCCAGACCAGAAGCCATATTGGGCAAGACCAGTGGCCGAGACCAAGACAAGTCCGAGTCCAAATACTAGCGAGTCCGAGACAAGTCCAAGACCATAGAAAAAAACAGTCTAGAGTCCGGAATTGAGTCCAAGACCGGACTCGAGTCCTACAGCCCTGACTTGTGGTACCAAGACTCTCTACAAGCTAACCTAGTTACTAACCTAGTTACTAACCTAGTTCTGGGGAGTCCTTATGTTCTTTTTCTCCCAGCATGTTTCCTTGGATCAGGGAGGCTCCAAAATCATCGTTGCAGCTGTCGCCATGGTCCCGCTACACGTCCTGCTACGTCCTGCTACGTCCTGCTACGTCCTGCTGTGCCTTGTAATGCCCCACAGTGCCCTGCTATGCCATGAACTACTACAAAGAACTACTACAAACTATTTTTTGGGACTGTTATTGCCACTCTTCATTCTAACCCCAACCGGTCGTCAGACACCGCCTACCAAGAGCCTGGGCCTGGGTCTGGGTCTGGGCCTGGGCCTGGGTCTGGGCCTGGGTCTAGGCCTGGGTCTGGGCCTGGGTCTGGGTCTGTCCCAGGTTTCTGCCTAAAAGGAAGTTTTTGAATTGATGAATTGATACTATAAATAAAATTGAAATGAATTAAAAGTAGAGTTTGGATCCAGAGCTTCCAGCCATCGGCTCCTCTCCTGTGGAATCAGCTTCCGGTCTGATAACGATGCTGTTGTAGTTTCAGACTGTCGGGGGACTTCCTGTGACCCCCTTCCTCTCTCCTCTCTCTTTCCACCTGAGTGCATCCATGTCCCAGACATGCTTGTTTGCTGGACTTATTCCCCGGAGTCCTGATGTTCTCTGTCCCCCAGCATGTTTACCCCTTAAACCCTGTGTTGTCTCCACCTTCGGGACCCTCTGGTGTCCCTCGAGTCAAACTGACCCGGGACTTATTTGGGGTTTTAAAAAAAATTCTGAAATAAAATCTTACTTCATAATCTATCAACAAATATTGTCTTTATCTCAATTTCCAACAGCTGAGATAACATCTATGTTTAGGGAATGCATCGGTCTCTACTAGCACACAATTAAACATGGAAGTGGGGTTTTTATCATAAGGTTATAATTCATGTTAAAAATCCACTATGGAAACAACATAAGTGTCATATCCAGAATAATGTTCTGAGTCAGGAATACATGTTTATCACAGGAAATAAGGTAAGGCCGCTGATTTCAGGTCATGACCAAAAGAACGAGATCCAGAGTACAAGCGGCCAAAATGGGTTTCCTCAGGAGGGGGGCTGGCGTCTCCCTTAGAGATCGGGTGAGAAGCTCAGTCCTCCGAGAGGAGCTCGGAGTAGAGCCGCTGCTCCTTCACGTCGAAAGGAGCCAGTTGAGGTGGCTCGGGCATCTGGTAAGGATGCCTCCTGGGGGGGGGGGTCCCTAGGGAGGTGGTCCAGGCACGTCCAGCTGGGAGGAGGCCTCGGGGAAGACCCAGGACTAGGTGGAGGGACGTCCAGCTGGGAGGAGGCCTCGGGGAAGACCCAGGACTAGGTGGAGGGACGTCCAGCTGGGAGGAGGCCTCGTGGATGACCCAGGACAAGGTGGAGGGACGTCCAGCTGGGAGGAGGCCTCGTGGAAGACCCGAGACTAGGTGGAGGGACGTCCAGCTGGGAGGAGCCCTTGGGGATGACCCAGGACAAGGTGGAGGGACGTCCAGCTGGGAGGAGCCCTCGGGGAAGACCCAGGACTAGGTGGAGGGACGTCCAGCTGGGAGGAGGCCTCGTGGAAGACCCAGGACTAGGTGGAGGGACGTCCAGCTGGGAGGAGCCCTTGGGGAAGACCCAGGACTAGGTGGAGGGACGTCCAGCTGGGAGGAGCCCTTGGGGAAGACCCAGGACTAGGTGGAGGGACGTCCAGCTGGGAGGAGGCCTTGGGGAAGACCCAGGACTAGGTGGAGGGATTATATCTCCAACCAGGCCTGGGAACGCCTCGGGACCCCCCTAGTCGGAGCTGGTTGATGTGGCTCGGGAAAGGGAAGTTTGGGGTCCCCTGCTGGACCTGCTGCCCCCGAGACCCGATACCGGATAAGAGGATGAAGATGGATGGATGGATGATTTCAGGTAGAAAAAATGTAACTTCTTCTTGTAAAAATCTGAAATGGGTCAATTTGACCTTAATACCATATGAGGGTTAAATAAAAATCAACACATCTAAAAAGTATTGATAATAACCCATCCTGCATTCAGTGATATCAGATATTCATCAAAACTCTGGAAACACTGGAACGCGCACCTGTGCCTGTTTTAATTATTGTGTTTTAACACTTGTCGATGCTTTTTTCCAATGTTTGTCACGTTTTTGGACGATTTCAACACTAAGTAACACTAACTTATGAACTTATTTTTTTTACAGTTATTTTTGCCATTTCTAAACCTCATTTATAGGAAATTATGTTACCTGTGTTACTATATTATGTTATTGAAAAAAGTAACGCCGTTATTCCCATCACTGATCACTATATATATATATATACAGTATATATATATATATATATATATACAGATACAGTAGGGCTCCAAAGTTTGGGCCCCCCAGGTAAAAATGTGTATTAATGTCATAAAGAAGAAAGAAAGAAAAGATGAAAAATCTCCAAAAGGATCAAATGACAGATTAGACATTCATATAATATGTCACAAAAAGTTAGATTTTATTTCATCATTTACACTTTCAACATAACAAACTAAAAAATGGCGTCTGCAAAAGTTTGGGCCCCTGCAGAGTTAATACCTTGTACCCCCCCCCCCCCCTGCAGAGTTAATACCTTGACATTCATTATACAACAGTTGGGTGACCCCCGTCTCAAAAGACATGTCCCAATGGTCCTCCGGTGGTCCATCCCGTGAATAATGAACGGTCCCTAATGTGAAAACAAATGAAATACGACAAAAATGTAGGAAAAACAGCCAAAACAATGTGGAATAGAAAATATAAAACATAGAAAATATAGTGGCAATTCTTTCTTTTTTTAAAGGTTCAAACATATGAAATAAAAAGGCAAAAAAAACACACAAATGTTGCCTAGGGCACTAAATTAGACATGGCAGCTCCTGTTATCAGGTGTTTATGCTGCGACACAGCGTGCGTGTGTGTGTGTGTGTGTGTGTGTGTGTGTGTGTGTGCGTGCGTGTGTGTGTGTGTGCGTGCGTGTGTGCGTGTGTGTTTGTGTGTGTGTGTGCGCGTGTGTGTGTGTGTGTGTACACCCTGCTCTCTGTGTCGGTTCCTGTCCTTTTCTGTGCGCCAGCCAGCCAATCGCTAGCCAGGCGCGCGCCCTCCTCGTCGGGCACCAGCACAACATAAAGTCATCTGCGCGCGCACGGGGGCTCAGCAGTGAACCTGTAACTGGCGGCGGAGACACACACTCCGGTGGAAAGAAGAAGTTTGTTTTTGAGCTGCTGCGGGAGGAAGTGTGCGCACCTGTCCGCGCGGCAGGAGCGCGGGAGGTGATACCCCCACCCCCCCTCCCCCCGCTGCCCGCTGGGGTCCCAAAACACGGGATGGCGACGCCAGAGCTGTGGAGCTACAACTCCACGTCCACGTGGAACCGGTCCGCGGCGGGGCAGGAGCGCTTCGGCAGCCTGGACGACATCGACCTGCCAGCGGACGGCTCCCCGGCGCTGCGCATCCTCATCTCCATCGTGTACTCCGTGGTGTGCGCCGCGGGGCTCGTGGGCAACCTGCTCGTCTTCTTCCTGATGAAAGCGCGCCGTGGCCGTAAGAAGCGCTCCAGCATCAACCTGTTCATCCTCAACCTGGCCGTCACGGACTTCCAGTTCGTGCTCACGCTCCCCTTCTGGGCCGTGGACACGGCTCTGGACTTCAGCTGGCCGTTCGGCAACGCCATGTGCAAGATCATCCTCTCCGTGACGGTGATGAACATGTACGCGAGCGTGTTCTTCCTCACGGCCATGAGCGTGACCCGGTACTGGTCGGTGGCGTCGGCGCTGAAGGACCGGACCCGGCGGAGAGTGTGCCCGGTGCGCTGGGTGATCGCCGGGCTGTGGGTGTCCGCCACGGCCGCGTCCCTGCCCACCGCGGTGTTCTCCACGGTGAAGAGCGTGGCCGGGGAGCGGCTGTGTCTGCTCGGCTTCCCCGACGGCCAGGCGTGGCTCGCGCTCTACCACCTCCAGAAGATCCTCGTGGCGTTCGTGTTCCCCATGCTCATCGTGAGCGTGTGCTACCTGCTCCTGCTGCGCTTCGTGCGCCTGCGCAGCATGAACAACAACCAGGTGAAGCGCCGGTCCAGGGTCACGCGCTCCGTCACCATCGTGGTGCTGTCCTTCTTCGTGTGCTGGATGCCCAACCACGCCATCACCTTCTGGGGGGTGCTGGTCAAGTTCAACGTGGTGAACTGGGACCGGACGTACTACATGGTGCACACGTACGTCCACCCGGTGACCGTGTGCCTCGCGCACACCAACAGCTGCCTGAACCCGGTGCTGTACTGCCTCATGCGCCGCGAGTTCCGGAAGAAGATGAAGGATCTGTTCTGGAGGATTTCGTCGCCCACCGGGGCGAACAGCTGCCCGCTGCGGCCCTTCTCCGGCACCGTGCGGGCGGAGCCGGACGACACGCAGGTGGTCATCCCGCTGAACACCGTGGAGACGGAGAACTGCAGACTGTCCGTGTTAACGGACCACGGGGACGCGGACGCGCTGCAGAGGTGAAGCAGACTCTAAACGACAAGAAGGAGTGGGTTAAAAAAAAGAGACAACTCTCAGATGTTGATGTTTTCGAAAGATCGATATTTGAAATGATTCGCCTCCAACCCATCACGAGGACTAGAGCCACACGGGGACATTTCTGAGGGGAAAAAGGAAGAAATATAACTTTTACCATAAATTTTTTAAGGATATCAGATTATTATTATTATTATTATTATTATTATTATTATATCATATAGGCCTAATGAATAAAGGAACGTCTTTATTGTCATTGCACTTATGTACTATTACATTTTAGAGCCACAGGTGCATTATTATCGTAATATGTCACATATGTTCACTGCACACACACACACACACACACAGACACACACACACACACACACACACACATGCACACACACACACAGACACACACACACACACACACACGTACTTACCGAATACATCTCACCCCTCATTCCTGCGAGCACATCTTAACCATAACATGAAAACACATCTTGCACACTCTCACATTATAGGTGCATAATAAATATTATTATGTGGATGAAGACTCTCAGATGTTGATGTTTTTGAAAGATCGATATTTGAAATGATTCGCCTCCAACCCATCGGGAGGATTAGAGCCACATGGGGACATTTTATATGAGTAATTCTGAGGGAAGAAGTCAGAAATGGGATATGAGGATATCAGATTATTATAATTATAGTATAGGCGTAAATGGATAAAGGAACGCCTTTATTGTCATTGCACTTATACAATTAAATTGTAGAGCCACTCTAGCAAGGTGCGTGCACACACACACACACACACACACACAAACATACACAGAGAAATACACACACACACACACACAAACATACACAGAGAAATACACACACACACACACACAAACATACACAGAGAAATACACACACACACACACACACATACATACACAGAGAAATACACACACACACACACAAACATACACAGAGAAATACACACACACACACACACACAAACATACACAGAGAAATACACACACACACACACACAAACATACACAGAGAAATACACACACACACACACACACATACATACACAGAGAAATACACACACACACACACAAACATACACAGAGAAATACACACACACACACACACAAACATACACAGAGAAATACACACACACACACACACACATACATACACAGAGAAATACACACACACACACACACACAAACATACACAGAGAAATACACACACACACAGCACAGACACATATACACACACACAGAAATACACACACAGAGAAATACACACACACATATATATACACACACACACAGATATACACACACACATATATATATATGTGTGTATATATATATACACACACGTACCAGGGGATTGAGATATGTTGAGATATATTGCAGAGAATGATCATTTTTAATTGAGGAAAAACATTAAAGTGATTTATAGTGAGATGTATGTGAGGATCTGCACCAAACAGAGACATGTCCTGTAATCTGGAGGACAGGGTCCGTAGGCCGAGACGTCTCTGCAGCACTGAATCCACAATGATTTGACCCGTCTTCAGCCTTAAACTCCCACTGAGCCCCCATTTGATTTGGATATTGCACATTAATCCACATTGCAATGGCAATAACATCGCGATGGATCCTGCAGCCCGACACGTGGCCCTGATCCTCTTCCTAGCCCTCGGATCCTGCAGCCCGACACGTGGTCCTGATCCTCTTCCTAGCCCTCGGATCCTGCAGCCCGACACGTGGTCCTGATCCTCTTCCTAGCCCTCGGATCCTGCAGCCCGACATGTGGCCCTGATCCTCTTCCTAGCCCTCGGATCCTGCAGCCCGACATGTGGCCCTGATCCTCTTCCTAGCCCTCGGATCCTGCAGATTCCTCTACCTTGTGTTGCTGGAGTTTCCCCATTCTTAAGGAACGCTACAGGATCATATTTGAGCCAGGGCTGTAGTACTCGACTCCTGGTCTCGGACTCGCTAGTATTTGGACTCGGATGTGTCTCGGTCTCGGCCACTGGTCTTGGGCTTTTGGTCTGGACCGAGTCCAGGTGTCTTTATTATGTTGATGATAATATTGGAGGGAAAGTGAAACCCAAAATGATTGTCTTGATACTGTCATGCATAAGACCTGTATTCTGTCCTGGACTCGGTCTTGTCTCGGACTCAAACCTCTTTGGACTCGGTCTGGTCTTGGACTCAAAGCTTTTTGGACTCGGTCTGGTCTTGGACTCAAATCTCTTTGGACACAGCCTGGACTTGGACTCGACTAGTCCTGGTCTCAGACTTGTCTTGGACTCAACTAAGGTGGTCTTGACTACAGTCCTGCATATGTGGCCTCACTGTTCTTTGGGAGAGCGCCGTGCAGACGTTGAGACGGTGCCAAATCCACCGCCAGGACAAAACCTACAAGGACGCGGACTAGCCACCACTAAGGGGGCGTTGTAGATCATCAAAGGGATTAAATCTGTTTTCATCACTCCTGTTGTGTTTGTGTGAAACTAAAGAGAAGAATGTGCGAGTGAGTTGCACATCGGGGCGTAGCTGCCTCCATCTGGGTCTCATCCCCCCCGAGTCCCAGCGGAGCCTACATCACCCAACATGCACGTTGTTTTTAGGTTTTCTGGGAAATGGCCTCGTTGTTATTCTTTTCTATGAAAGGAGATCAGGCTCAGCGTCTCATCCAGCGCAGTGTGTGTGTGTGTGTGTGTGTGGGTGTGTGTGAGTGTGTGTGTGTGTGTGTGTGGTGTGTGTGTGTGTGTGTGTGTGTGTGTGTGTGTGTGTGTGTGTGTGTGTGTGTGTGTGTGTGTGTGTGTGTGTGTGTGTGTGTGTGTGTGTGACTTTTATGAGGAATCAGTCTGATCATCCAGCTGCTGCTGCCTCCAGGGGGCGGAGCAAAGGGGGGGGGGGCTTCTGGGGCTCCAGACCCAAATGTTTTTCTAAGGGCCTCCGAATATTTGAAGGTTTTAATCCTCATGTTGTCTTCATGTTGTCCTCATGTTGTCTTCATGTTGTCCTCATGTCGTCCTCATGTTGTCTTCATGTTGCCCTCATGTTGTCCCCATGTTGTCCTCACGTTGTCCTCAAGTTGTCTTCACATGTTGTCCTCATGTTGTCCTCACGTTGTCTTCACATGTTGTCCCCATGTTGTCTTCATGTTGTCCTCGTGTTGTCCCCATGTTGCCCTCATGTTGCCCTCATGTTGTCCTCATGTTGCCCCCATGTTGTCTTCATGTTGTCCTCATGTCGTCCTCATGTTGTCTTCATGTTGCCCTCATGTTGTCCCCATGTTGTCCTCACATTGTCCTCATGTTGTCTTCACATGTTGCCTTCACGTTGCCCTCAAGTTGTCTTCACATGTTGTCCTCATGTTGTCCTCACGTTGTCTTCACATGTTGTCCCCATGTTGTCTTCATGTTGTCCTCGTGTTGTCCCCATGTTGCCCTCATGTTGCCCTCATGTTGTCCCCATGTTGCCCTCATGTTGCCCTCATGTTGTCCTCATGTTGTCTTCATGTTGTCCTCATGTTGCCCTCATGTTGTCCTCATGTTGTCCTCATGTTGTCCTCATGTTGTCCTCATGTTGTCCTCTATCAATGTTCTTTTTAATTCCCCAAAATAACATGATTGATTCCACCCAACGCTCTTTGCCAAGTACAAATCTCTACTTTCATTAATTTTGGGGCGTCTTATTCAATTTTATAGCATTGTAAAACAAATGGAAGTGTTTTTGAAATAGTATTGAGTAAAAGTTGACATATTCCAGTCTGTGATTATCATCAACATCCATTCCTTTAATTTTAGTCTCAATAATTCCTAATTTCTGCTTTTCTAACTCAAACATTAGGTATAATTTCCTATAAATGAGGTTTATTGACCATAAATTCCAAAAATAACTGTAAAACTAGAGTTAATAAGTTAGTGTTACGTAGTGTTGAAAACGTCAAAAAAAGGGACACTTAAAGCATCAAAAGTGTTGAAAAAAGGGACAAAAACGTAAGAAAAAAGATAAAAACATTGATAAAAAGCGTCAACAAAAGTGTTGATTTTAAATTAAGTAACGGGGACGTTGTAGAGCGTCCTCTGGTGGACAGACTATGCAACGCCATCACTAACAGGGACGTTGTAGAGCGTCCTCTGGTGGACAGACTATGCAACACCATCACTAACAGGGACGTTGTAGAGCGTCCTCTGGTGGACAGACTATGCAATGCCATCACTAACAGGGACGTTGTAGAGCGTCCTCTGGTGGACAGACTATGCAACACCATCACTAACAGGGACGTTGTAGAGCGTCCTCTGGTGGACAGACTATGCAATGCCATCACTAACAGGGACGTTGTAGAGCGTCCTCTGGTGGACAGACTATGCAACGTCAAACGTCATCATGTTGAGTTGACGCCGGCGGCAACTGATTGGACGAACGCGTCACATGGGTCTGGTTCCTCCAGACCGTCATGGCGGCTCGTTGAGAATCCGATCTCATATTTTACTAAAATAGATCCCCGAGACGTGTTTCTGGAGACATTTTAACCCTCCTGTTGTCTTCCCGTTGACCCGGCAACTTTTTGACTTTGTGGGTCTAGAGTTTAAATTTTTCGGGGTTTTTTGTCACTTTTCTTGCTTTTTTTCCAAGTTTTTGAAGCTTTTTCCAACATTCTGTTATCAATTTTTACTTCTAATGATAGAAAATTGAATAAAACGCCCACATTCAGTGAAAGTAGTGAACTGATCCTTTATTCTACTCGTTAAGAGGAACCATCCACGTCATGTTTGGGGCGATTTGGTTTGAAGAACACACATTTCTGATAGAGCAACTTTTGGGAAAATGGGTCAATTAGACCTGAGGACAACAGGAGGGGTAAGGAGAAATCAGCCGTGCAGACACACACACACACACACACACACACAGAAACACTCACACACACACACACACATAGAAACACGCACACACACACACACACACAGAAACACTCACACACACATAGAAACACGCACACACACATAGAAACACGCACACACACACACACACACACACACACATAGAAACACACACACACACACACTCACACACAGAAACACGCACAGCACACACACACGCAAACGCACACAGACACACACAGAAATACTCACACTCACACAATTGCACACACACACACACACAGAAACACGCACACACAAACACACACACAAACACTCACACACACGCAATTGCACACACACACACACACAGATACACGCGCACACACACACACACACAGAAACACGCACACACAAACACACACAAACACTCACACACACATACGCAAACGCACACACACACACACACACACACACAGAAACACGCGCACACACACACACAGAAACACGCACACACAAACACAAACACTCACACACACACACATACGCAAACGCACACACACACACACACACACACACACACACACACACACTCACACACACTCACACACACACCTGCTGAATCTTCATTACAGATCCACGAAGGTCAGTTTGAAAGACGTTCCTCAGATTTTGAGACTCTCGTCCCGCTCCTCGTCCCCGGGTCAGCTCTCCACCAATCAGATTGCTCATTTGAGTCCGACTGCCGGCAGAGCCCGCCTTCCAACCGAGCATGTCAGGTCGCCCAAAATGAAGACCGCCGGCCCCGAACACCGACCAGACTCGAGTCAGCGACCTCGCCAGACTGTCCCACGGCCGGTTAGGGTTGCCGTGTTTCACGGACTTAACCCTTGTGTCAAAAAGGGACCAAAAAATGGACATTTTTGTCCCTTTTTCAGACTTTTTTTTAGTTTCCACCACCACCACCTTACTAGTTTTACTACTTTTGGAATCCATGGTCAATAACCCTCATTTATATAGAATTATACCTAATATTAGAGTTAAAAAAGCAGAAATTATGAATTATTTTGACTAATAGTTAAGATCAAAAGAATCAAAGAGCGTTGGAAGGAATCCATTTTATGGTAATCTGGTTAAAAAGAAACTCATATTTCAGATATAGACATTTATTAAAGGGACAGATTTGACCCAAGGACAACACGACCTCTTTATTATTAAGACATCTTGAGGGAAATGTGCTTTAAATGGAGCATGCCCCGGACCCCAGGACCCCCGGACCCCCAAACGTCCGGCTCCGCCCCCTCGGACATCACTCTGTGGAATATTATTGACGTTTTTTGTGTAAAATGTAAAATATTTAAGTGAATGTAAAAAGAAACTGCCAACGCAACCTTAAAGACAACTGTTAAATAATAAATAATAATAATAAAGATACTGGATTTGTGTTGAGATTAATTCATGTGTTGGTGCTCTTTAATATTAGCCTAGTCCAGAATCTGGTCCATCAGCCTGGTCCTACCAGACTCTGGTCCATCAGCCTGGTCCTGCCAGACTCTGGTCCATCAGCCTGGTCCTGCCAGACTCTGGTCCTCCATTAGCCTGGTCCTACCAGACTCTGGTCCATCAGCCTGGTCCTGCCAGACTCTGGTACATTAGCCTAGTCCAGAATCTGGTCCATCAGCCTGGTCCTACCAGACTCTGGTCCATCAGCCTGGTCTTGCCATACTCTGGTCCTCCATTAGCCTGGTCCTACCAGACTCTGGTCCATCAGCCTGGTCCTGCCAGACTCTGGTCCTCCATTAGCCTGGTCCTACCAGACTCTGGTCCATCAGCCTGGTCCTACCAGACTCTGGTCCTCCATCAGCCCGGTTCTACTAGACTCTGGTCCTCCATCAGCCCGGTTCTACCAGACTCTGGTCCATCAGCCCGGTCCTACCAGACTCTGGTACACTAGCCTGGTCCTACCACACTCTGGTCCTCTATTAGCCTGGTCCTGCCAGACTGTGGTCCCTCTATAGGGGGAGCTCTATAGAGAAACCTGTAGGGGGGGGACACTATAGAGAAACTTGTAGGGGGGGGACACTATAGAGAAACCTGTAGGGGGGGTTTGTGGGGGGGGGAGGCTCTATAGAGAAACCTGTAGGGGGGGTTTGTGGGGGGGGGGAGGCTCTATAGAGAAACCTGTAGGGGGGGTTTGTGGGGGGGGGGGCTCTATAGAGAAACCTGTAGGGGGGGTTTGTGGGGGGGGAGGCTCTATAGAGAAACCTGTAGGGGGGGTTTGTGGGGGGGGGAGGCTCTATAGAGAAACCTGTAGGGGGGGTTTGTGGGGGGGGGAGGCTCTATAGAGAAACCTGTAGGGGGGGTTTGTGGGGGGGGGGAGCTGGGGGGGTTGTGGGGGAGGCTCTATAGAGAAACCTGTAGGGGGGGTTTGTGGGGGGGGGGAGGCTCTATAGAGAAACCTGTAGGGGGGGTTTGTGGGGGGGGGGAGGCTCTATAGAGAAACCTGTAGGGGGGTTTGTGGGGGGGGGGGCTCTATAGAGAAACCTGTAGGGGGGGGTTTGTGGGGGGGGGAGGCTCTATAGAGAAACCTGTAGGGGGGGGTTTGTGGGGGGGGGGAGGCTCGGGGGGGGGGGGCTCTATAGAGAAACCTGTAGGGGGGGGTTTGTGGGGGGGGGGAGGCTCTATAGAGAAACCTGTAGGGGGGGGTTTGTGGGGGGGGGAGGCTCTATAGAGAAACCTGTAGGGGGGGGTTTGTGGGGGGGGGGAGGCTCTATAGAGAAACCTGTAGGGGGGGGTTTGTGGGGGGGGGGGAGGCTCTATAGAGAAACCTGTAGGGGGGGTTTGTGGGGGGGGGGTGGCTCTATAGAGAAACCTGTAGGGGGGGGTTTGTGGGGGGGGA
>CM057244.1:32074109-32121609 GCA_029931835.1 Etheostoma nigrum | reverse complement strand
TCTGAGTCCTGACCAATTTCAAAGATTGTTGCTCTCATCATTTGCTTAGACACATAAACATTGGAAAATAAGATAAGATAATATTTAACTTTATTGTCACTGCAAAAGTAGGGACAACCAGCACAACGAAATACAGTTTTTACATCTAACCAGTAGTGCAATCATTAAAGTGCCTTTCCTTTATAGCAGTGCTTAAGAATGCAGTATGATCATGTTAGTCCACTGTTGAATTATTAAAGTATTAGTAAATAAAATATCATGCTCCCAGAGAATAGACCCACAATGCACAAGTCAGGTACACGTAAAATACACTGTTTTATTATAATAAAGCAAGGCAACAGGGTCCAGTAAACAGACAGTAAGCAGGTAGAGCAGCACAGGTGAAAACACGTGAAGGTTGAACACAAGGAAGCAGACGATCTCGCGCTGGGGCAGGGGAAAGACAGAAGTTAAAGGGGCATTTCACCGCTGGAAAGATGAATATGTATTGGGTCATTTATGTAGGACAAATGTGAATTTTTGATCTATTCTATCCAGGGAAGAGCCAGAAAAAGTATTTCGGCTCATGTGGATGAAAGACAACAACTCCCAGAGTAGTCCACAGTCTCTGGGCAAAGACGCCTCCCATAACGCTAAATGACCATTTCTTCCACACACACACATACAGAGAGATCTGGTCTGAGGAGGACGCTCATTCAGAAATACTACCTTGTTACTACGGATACAAAGCTTAATGCTAATCTGTGAAGGATCCCTTTAATACATAAGACACGGGGAGACAATGAGACACAGGTGCAACACGCTGAGGCGGGAACAGGTAATCACAACAGGAAGTTACACAAGGGAGAACAGAGAACCTTCACAATAAAACAGGAAATGGGAACTGAAAACAGTAACTTGACACATGGACGAGACATGACAGTAATCGCTGGAGGAGAACATGGAGATATGAATATGTCAGAGTCCTGGGATGGAAAAAATAATGCATCAGGAATCTAAGATTAGATTAGACTAGATTAGATTAGAATAGATTAGATTAGAATAGATAATACTTTATTCATCCCACAATGGGGGACACAACAGACAAAACAACAGACAATGTGCAAAAAGTACTGAATGAATGTAAAGTGGCATTATATTTATTTTATTCTATTTTCACAACAAAAACATTAAGAGAGTATTATATATGTTTCACAAAAAAGATGTGATGGACGATTGCCAAAAAACCCTCAAGGGGCTTAATAAGTGGCAATCTCCATAGAAACAATTACATTTAACAATTTAAAAACAATTTATATGTTATTATATTAAAAAAAAAGAAAATACACATTTCTTTGCATAAAACGACTTAAAATTACATTTAGAGCACAAACCCAAATGGAAAATTCAGACAACATGGAGCAACAATTGAAACTGAGAAAGCTCGATGAGTGCAGTAGGAAGACTGTTCCATAGCATTATATAAAAGGTATGAAAGGTACAAAAAATATTGCGATGTAAAGAAGTGAGTGCCGTGAAATTAAATTTAATAATGTGTAATTAAATAAAATAGCAAAAGTAAGTAACAATAAAGGGTCATTTCGGAGGAAGACACACACTGCGAGCTGAGCAGAGTCTCAAAATCAGAAAGTCATAAAAGTCGCACATGTAGCCTCGTGCAAGAACTTCCCTTCATCCTCATAATGTTCCCTTTGAAACATCAAAGGGAATCTTTCCCCATATTTCTGAGGATTGGCTGTCCGACTGATGGGAGCAGCAACCTCGAAATTAGTCCAGTATCATCAAAGGGTGTCTTTAATTCCACCTTAGTGGGACAAAATGTCCTCTTTTGCACGGACATGTCCACTTTTTTCCCTGTTTTCCATGGGACCATTAGCATTAAGCGAGTACTTAAATTGAGTGGCGCTTTGCACACAATACTACGGTACTTTGCATTAATAATTCCCAAAAGGCTGCCTTATATATATTATATTATACTATATATATTATATATTATTATGCTAGCACATGTGTCTCAGTGTCTAATGAAGGAGCGGAGATCTCAGAGCTCACATGGACACCGAGGAACCTTAATATCTTATTACACTGAAAGGTTTTAAGAGATCTTTAGATGTAGCTGACAGAATAGGTCATATACATTATTTCATATTTATTCATTTGATAAGAGATATTATTTAGTTTCAGGTCGTTACAGATTTTATTGTATTACATAAGGTATTTTGGACCACTGAGGCATAATAAAGCATGCTCATTAACCTCTGAGAAGCCGGTCTGAATCTGTGTCTCGAGGCCCAGTGTCCTCTTTTTTATATAATATGGTCTTTTTATATAATATGGTCTTTTTATATAATATGGTCTTTTTATATAATATGGTATTTTTTATATAACATGGTCCCCCTATTGAACCTGGAACCTATTTTCTGAGGATTTTGTGACTGATGGGAGCAACAATCTTTGAAATGAGTCCAGTATTATGTGAAACAAGCTGCAATCTTAGCATCGGGACAAAGCATATCATCCGTCATCAGAGGTGGGTAGGGGAGCCAAAAATTAAAAGTAAAAGTCTTTTTACTTAACATTGATATAGGAAAACGGGACCCGAGGACAACATGAGGGTTAAAATGAGGCGTACGCACGGGGGGGCGTAGACTAGCTCATTGTAGCCCGATGTAGAGGAGAAAGACAGTTTCTTCTTCACAAATCTAGTCAAGTACATAATGCTGATTTAACCCTTGTGATGTCTTCCCGTCGACCATGAAACACTGTTATCGCTTTTTCCGACATTTTTGTCACTTTTTCAATGTTGTGGGTGCTTTTTTTTAGTTATTTGATATGTTTAATGTTGACATTTTCAGACATTTGTTGTGATAAAAAAACTGAAAACGGGTCAAATTTGACCCAAAAGACAACATGAGGGTTAAACCTCCTCCTAGAAGTGGATTGTTTTCATAAAACTACTCAAGGAAATGTAAAAGAGTAAATCTCCGTCCATCATCCACCTTCTTACAGCACGACTCCTTCTGACTTCAGCCCGCAGGCCGATGCAGCGTGCAGGGGGGGGGGGCCCGCACGCCTGGGTGGAGGAACTGGGTTCATGGGTGGAGTGTCCCGTCGTTACTGAGGAGACTGTGAGCCGGAGGAGCAGTTACTCAGAGAAGGATGGGAGTCATTGTGAATGTTAATGGAAGCTGCAGAGCTCCCGGAGAGGGAGGGACACTAGATTCAAAGCAGCTGCAGAGGACTGGGACATATTCACAAATCCATGTTGTCCCTGAGTGATTACATAAGCCTGTAGGCGATGTCGGGGGGGAATTACTGGCGGAAGGTTCCAGAGTTTTTTATATTTTTGTATTTTCCCATCTAACCACGGCTGATGGGTTTTCCACGCGGGAGGCTTTGCTAACAGGAAATGACAGGCTGAGATAATCTTCCATTCATAAAATGTCCCAGACTGTGTGTGCTGAGCAAACATGTCCTCATGAACAGCTGTCTGCAGAGACTTGCAGTGGGGACGTCTGCAGAAGACCTGATGTGGAAATATTCTATAAAATATCTCCTGGAACGTCTTCTAAGCTACAATCTTAATCTTCATGTTGTCCTCATGTTGTCTTCATGTTGCCCTCATGTTGTCCTCATGTTGTCCTCATGTTGCCCTCATGTTGCCCTCATGTTGTCCTCATGTTGTCCTCATGTTGCCCTCATATTGCCCTCATGTTGTCTTCATGTTGCACTCATGTTGTCCTCATGTTGTCCTCATGTTGTCTTCATGTTGTCTTCATGTTGTCCTCATGTTGTCCCCATGTTGTCCTCATGTTGTCCTCATGTTGTCCTATATCAATGTTCTTTTTAATTCCCCAAAATAACATGATTGATTCCACCCAACGCTCTTTGCCAAGTACAAATCTCTACTTTCATTAATTTTGGGGCGTCTTATTCAATTTTATAGCATTGTAAAACAAATGGAAGTGTTTTTGAAATAGTATTGAGTAAAAGTATTGCAGCCTGTGGCACAGGGAACATTTCACGAGTGGAAGGAAAAATCTATTCAATAAAATTTCAGCAGATTTTGGAGCTAACTTGATGCCATCTGTGAAAAAGCTGAAGTTAAAGAGAGGATGGCTTCTACAAATGGATAATGATCCTAAACACACCTCAAAATCCACGCTGGACTACATCAAGAGGCGTAAACTGCAGGTTTTGCCATGGCCTTCACGATCTCCTGACCTCAACCTAATGTAAATCTATGATAGACCTTAAAGGATCAGAAATCTCAAAGAACTGGAAGACTTTTGGAAGAAGAATGGGCGAAGATACCTCAAACAGGAATTAAAGACTATTGGCTGGCTACAAGGGGTGGTGGGGGGGGGGGACAAGGTATTAACTCTGCAGGGGGGGGGGGTACAAGGTATTATCTCTGCAGGGGGGGGGGGGGTACAAGGTATTAACTCTGCAGGGGGAGGGGGGGGGGGTACAAGGTATTAACTCTGCAGGGGGAGGGGGGGGGGGGGGTACAAGGTATTAACTCTGCAGGGGGGGGGTACAAGGTATTAACTCTGCAGGGGGCCCAAACTTTTGCAGACGCCATTTTTTTGTTTTCTGTTATTTTGAAAGTGTAAATGATGAAATATAATCTAACTTTTTGTGACATACGAATATCTAATCTGTCTAACCTCCGTCCCCGTCCTCTGTCTCTGCGATGGCGTTCTAACCTCCGTCCCCGTCCTCTGTCTCTGTGATGGCGTTCTAACCTCCGTCTCCGTCCTCTGTCTCTGCGATGCCGTTCTAACTTCCGTCCCTGTCCTCTGTCTCTGTGATGGCGTTCTAACCTCCGTCCCCGTCCTCTGTCTCTGCGATGGCGTTCTAACCTCCGTCCCCGTCCTCTGTCTCTGCGATGGCGTTCTAACCTCCGTCCCTGTCCTCTGTCTCTGCGATGGCGTTCTAACCTCCGTCCCCGTCCTCTGTCTCTGTGATGGCGTTCTAACCTCCGTCCCCGTCCTCTGTCTCTGCGATGGCGTTCTAACCTCCGTCTCCGTCCTCTGTCTCTGCGATGCCGTTCTAACTTCCGTCCCTGTCCTCTGTCTCTGCGATGCCGTTCTAACCTCCGTCCCTGTCCTCTGTCTCTGCGATGGCGTTCTAACCTCCGTCCCCGTCCTCTGTCTCTGTGATGGTGTTCTAACCTCCGTCCCCGTCCTCTGTCTCTGTGATGGCGTTCTAACCTCCGTCTCCGTCCTCTGTCTCTGCGATGCCGTTCTAACTTCCGTCCCCGTCCTCTGTCTCTGTGTCTAACCTCCGTCCCCGTCCTTTTTCTCTGCGATGGCGTTCTAACCTCCGTCCCCGTCCTCTGTCTCTGCGATGCCGTTCTAACCTCCGTCCCTGTCCTCTGTCTCTGCGATGGCGTTCTAACCTCCGTCCCCGTCCTCTGTCTCTGCGATGCCGTTCTAACCTCCGTCCCTGTCCTCTGTCTCTGTGATGGTGTTCTAACCTCCGTCCCCGTCCTCTGTCTCTGTGATGGCGTTCTAACCTCCGTCTCCGTCCTCTGTCTCTGCGATGCCGTTCTAACTTCCGTCCCCGTCCTCTGTCTCTGTGTCTAACCTCCGTCCCCGTCCTTTTTCTCTGCGATGGCGTTCTAACCTCCGTCCCCGTCCTCTGTCTCACCGATGGCGTTCTAACCTCCGTCCCCGTCCTCTGTCTCTGCGATGCCGTTCTAACCTCCGTCCCTGTCCTCTGTCTCTGCGATGCCGTTCTAACCTCCGTCCCCGTCCTCTGTCTCTGCGATGCCGTTCTAACCTCCGTCCCCGTCCTCTGTCTCTGCGATGCCGTTCTAACCTCCGTCCCTGTCCTCTGTCTCACCGATGGCGTTCTAACCTCCGTCCCCGTCCTCTGTCTCTGCGATGCCGTTCTAACCTCCGTCCCTGTCCTCTGTCTCTGTGATGGTGTTCTAACCTCCGTCCCCGTCCTCTGTCTCTGTGATGGCGTTCTAACCTCCGTCTCCGTCCTCTGTCTCTGCGATGCCGTTCTAACTTCCGTCCCCGTCCTCTGTCTCTGTGTCTAACCTCCGTCCCCGTCCTTTTTCTCTGCGATGGCGTTCTAACCTCCGTCCCCGTCCTCTGTCTCACCGATGGCGTTCTAACCTCCGTCCCCGTACTCTGTCTCTGCGTTTTGAGAGACTCTCATCCCGCTCCTCGTCTCCGGGTTAGATCTCCACCAATCAGATTGCTCATTTGAGTCCAACTGCCGCTAGTGCCCGCTGATTATCGGGTCAGTGTGTCGAAAACTACTTAAAACAGGGACCATACGTATACATACGATATCACACGTTAGTGTGCAGACACTCAGACAACTAACAGAGGATTTATGCTTTGTTAATTTATTCAAACAATACATTTGTGAGATGACGGCGGCTCGGTGATGAGGTTGTTTGTGACGTCATAGCTTTGCAGGGGCGCGAGTCACCGCCTTAGCAAACTGCTCACAGTGGACCCGCCCGTCAGCTCCAACTCCCGCCTCCTTCAGCAGCTCGTCCACTGACAACACAGAGACACGGCTGTCAGTCAATGCATGTTTAATTGTACGATGAGTCATAGGGATTAAATAAATAGTCTGTAGAGGCGTTAATGCTACGGCCACACACATGACACAAAGTCATGTTAAACATATACTGTAGATATGTGGTATACACTGTAAATAATATCTGGGAAATCTCCAGTTATTTCCTTTAGATTTCACAGTAACACTACTGGATATGATTTTTACAGTAGAATGCAGTAAAGGTACATTACAACCTTGTTGACTTCACAGTAGTCTAAGTATTACAGTTGAAATCACAGTAGTCTAAGTCTTACTGTAAAAAAAAAATCACAATACAGCAACTATAGTACTGTCAATAGTACAGTAAAACTACTGTAGTTTTCCTTTCTTATCTTATGTTGTGTTTAATTGTTTTGTATTTTACAATGAATACATAAAATACTGTAAATGGAAGTACTTTACCTTTACTGTAAAAGGAATTCATAGTAACTTACTGGACAGTTGTTACAGTAAGTTACTGTAAATGTGTTACAGTGTATATATACTGTATATATATATTGGCCATTTTAAGGCCTTTATTGACAGGACAGCAGAAGACATGAAAGGGGAGACAGATGTGTGTGTGTGTGTGGGGGGGGGGGTGGCATGCAGCAAAGGGCCACAGGTGGGAATCGAACCTGGGTCCGCTGCGTTGAGATTGAAACGGATCTCAGTGTAAATCCTTCCAGGATCTACATCTACTCCAGCTCCACCCCCCCTCCTCCTCCAGTCCTCTACTCCAGCTCCACCCCCCCTCCTCCTCCAGTCCTCTACTCCAGCTCCACCCCCCCTCCTCCTCTAGTCCTCTACTCCAGCTCCACCCCCCCTCCTCCTCTAGTCCTCTACTCCAGCTCCACCCCCCTCCTCCTCCAGACCTCTACTCCAGCTCCACCCCCCCTCCTCCTCCAGTCCTCTACTCCAGCTCCACCCCCCCTCCTCCTCCAGTCCTCTACTCCAGCTCCACCCCCCCTCCTCCTCCAGTCCTCTACTCCAGCTCCACCCCCCTCCTCCTCCAGTCCTCTACTCCAGCTCCACCCCCCTCCTCCTCCAGACCTCTACTCCAGCTCCACCCCCCCTCCTCCTCCAGTCCTCTACTCCAGCTCCACCCCCCTCCTCCTCCAGACCTCTACTCCAGCTTCACCCCCCTCCTCCTCCAGTCCTCTACTCCAGCTCCACCCGCCCCTCCTCCTCCAGTCCTCTACTCCAGCTCCACCCCCCTCCTCCTCCAGACCTCTACTCCAGCTCCACCCCCCTCCTCCTCCAGTCCTCTACTCCAGCTCCACCCCCCTCCTCCTCCAGACCTCTACTCCAGCTCCACCCCCCTCCTCCTCCAGTCCTCTACTCCAGCTCCACCCCCCTCCTCCTCCAGACCTCTACTCCAGCTCCACCCCCCTCCTCCTCCAGACCTCTACTCCAGCTCCACCCCCCCTCCTCCTCCAGTCCTCTACTCCAGCTCCACCCCCCCTCCTCCTCCAGTCCTCTACTCCAGCTCCACCCCCCCTCCTCCTCCAGTCCTCTACTCCAGCTCCACCCCCCCTCCTCCTCTAGTCCTCTACTCCAGCTCCACCCCCCTCCTCCTCCAGACCTCTACTCCAGCTTCACCCCCCTCCTCCTCCAGTCCTCTACTCCAGCTCCACCCGCCCCTCCTCCTCCAGTCCTCTACTCCAGCTCCACCCCCCTCCTCCTCCAGACCTCTACTCCAGCTCCACCCCCCTCCTCCTCCAGTCCTCTACTCCAGCTCCACCCCCCCTCCTCCTCTAGTCCTCTACTCCAGCTCCACCCCCCTCCTCCTCCAGACCTCTACTCCAGCTTCACCCCCCTCCTCCTCCAGTCCTCTACTCCAGCTCCACCCGCCCCTCCTCCTCCAGTCCTCTACTCCAGCTCCACCCCCCCTCCTCCTCTAGTCCTCTACTCCAGCTCCACCCCCCTCCTCCTCCAGACCTCTACTCCAGCTTCACCCCCCTCCTCCTCCAGTCCTCTACTCCAGCTCCACCCGCCCCTCCTCCTCCAGTCCTCTACTCCAGCTCCACCCCCCTCCTCCTCCAGACCTCTACTCCAGCTCCACCCCCCTCCTCCTCCAGACCTCTACTCCAGCTCCACCCCCCTCCTCCTCCAGACCTCTACTCCAGCTCCACCCCCCCTCCTCCTCCAGTCCTCTACTCCAGCTCCACCCCCCCTCCTCCTCCAGTCCTCTACTCCAGCTCCACCCCCCCTCCTCCTCCAGTCCTCTACTCCAGCTCCACCCCCCCTCCTCCTCTAGTCCTCTACTCCAGCTCCACCCCCCTCCTCCTCCAGACCTCTACTCCAGCTTCACCCCCCTCCTCCTCCAGTCCTCTACTCCAGCTCCACCCGCCCCTCCTCCTCCAGTCCTCTACTCCAGCTCCACCCCCCTCCTCCTCCAGACCTCTACTCCAGCTCCACCCCCCTCCTCCTCCAGTCCTCTACTCCAGCTCCACCCCCCCTCCTCCTCTAGTCCTCTACTCCAGCTCCACCCCCCTCCTCCTCCAGACCTCTACTCCAGCTTCACCCCCCTCCTCCTCCAGTCCTCTACTCCAGCTCCACCCGCCCCTCCTCCTCCAGTCCTCTACTCCAGCTCCACCCGCCCCTCCTCCAGTCCTCTACTCCAGCTCCACCCCCCCTCCTCCTCCAGTCATCTACTCCAGCTCCACCCCCCTCCTCCTCCAGTCCTCTACTCCAGCTCCACCCGCCCCTCCTCCTCCAGTCCTCTACTCCAGCTCCACCCCCCCTCCTCCTCCAGTCCTCTACTCCAGCTCCACCCCCCCTCCTCCTCCAGTCCTCTACTCCAGCTCCACCCCCCCTCCTCCTCCAGTCCTCTACTCCAGCTCCACCCCCCTCCACCTCCAGACCTCTACTCCAGCTCCACCCCCCCTCCTCCTCCAGTCCTCTACTCCAGCTCCACCCCCCTCCTCCTCCAGTCCTCTACTCCAGCTCCACCCCCTCCTCCTCCTCCAGTCCTCTACTCCAGCTCCACCCCCCCTCCTCCTCCAGTCCTCTACTCCAGCTCCACCCCCCCTCCACCTCCAGTCCTCTACTCCAGCTCCACCCCCCTCCTCCTCCAGTCTTCTACTCCAGCTCCACCCCCCCTCCTCCTCCAGTCCTCTACTCCAGCTCCACCCCCCTCCTCCTCCAGTCTTCTACTCCAGCTCCACCCCCCCTCCTCCTCCTCCAGTCCTCTACTCCAGCTCCACCCCCCCTCCTCCTCCTCCAGTCCTCTACTCCAGCTCCACCCCCCTCCTCTCCAGACCTCTACTCCAGCTCCACCCCCCTCCTCCTCCAGTCTTCTACTCCAGCTCCACCCCCCCTCCTCTCCAGTCCTCTACTCCAGCTCCACCCCCCCTCCTCTCCAGTCCTCTACTCCAGCTCCACCCCCCCCTCCACCTCCAGTCCTCTACTCCAGCTCCACCCCCCTCCTCCTCCAGACCTCTACTCCAGCTGACCGGTCCGGAGCCTCCTTCGGTCTGGTCGTTGGTGGTCTTTGTCGCATTTCGTCACCTTATTGTCACATTTTGTTGCCTCTTTGTTGCATTTCGTCTTCTTTTCGTCGCCTTTTTGTCGGCAGAACTTCTTTTGGAGATTCTGGTCCACTAGTGGCTGTTAGAGCAGTGATTTCCATTGAGAACGAGCTAGCATGCTATGTTAGCCCCCTCGTCTCTAGTGACTCCAGCTGACCGGTCCGGAGCCTCTTTCGGTCTGGTCTTCGGGCTCCTTCATCATCACCACCACCGGTGTCTAGACTCCATCAGGGGGGTCTGATGCTTCTCTACCCCTATGTACGACATATTCATATAGCGATGGAGTCTAATTGCCAAAGACTTACATTTTATTTGAGCTGTACAATAAATCTTATTTGCATATCTGCAAGCATGTCTATTCTGATTGAAGTGACCCTACCCAGGATCTGTCCCTAACCCTCTACGTCTACGTGGTTTTACCCGGCAGAAGTGGCTCCACAGGGTCCTGACGAAGCATCAACATGCTGACTAATCTGCAGTGAGAACGTGTTGTTTTTGCCACTTTTTCAAACAATAAGTCACACAAATACATGTTCCAGGTTCCAGGTTGAAGAATACAGAATCTTCCCTTTAAGAAATGAAGACAGTTCGTTTGACAGGGAGAGGAACATAACCCCATTTACTGTGACCGATGTCTTTATTTCCTCTCCTCTTCCATATTATCTGCAGTAATGAAAATCCCTCGATTTGAAGCTGTCATTGTTTTCACACCAGACTTTAATGCTAAAGAAAAAAATATTTAAAATTTAATTTAATCCTTTTATATCTTCACATAAGAGGATTAAAGTGAAGGAACAGAAGGAAAGAAGCAATGTTTAAAAAGGGTAAAACCTGACATAAAATATAACAACAAGCAAAATCTGGAATTTTCTTAATTTTAATTTAAAGTTTTGTTTGAAGAATTGAACTTTGCTACATTTTAAATAACATCTGAGTAGAAATAAATAAATAAAAAGCTTTCTGACGTAGCTTTGAAGAGGGACAGGAAGTAGAACAGGGACAGGAAGTATAGTTCTTTTGGAGATTCTAGTGGCTGTTGTGTTTTCCATAGAGAACGAGCTAGCATGCTATGGTTAGCCACCTCGTCTCTAGTGACGTAGAAAGCCGTGCAGAAACCGGATCAGAGGACATTCAGAAACCGGATCAGAGGACATTCAAAAACCGGATCTCACTCAGCACCATGGATGATTATGTCCCTGTGTGTGTGTGTGTGTGTGTGTGTGTGTGTGTGTGTGTGTGTGTGGGTAGCACCAGAGACACACGAAAAAAAACAAATCCCAGAAAAAGAGATTTCTTCTGATAATATGGGCCCTTTTAAATGAAGTATAATAAGTATAAATAACTACGTAACTACGAACTTGAGTAGATTCTGTGTCCCCGTCCTCTGTCTCTGCGCGCTAACCTCCGTCCATATATATATACTGTATATATATACAGTGGGTACGGAAAGTATTCAGACCCCTTTAAATTTTTCACTCTTTGTTTCATTGCAGGCATTTTCCAAAAATCAAAAAAGTTCATTTTATTTCTCAGTAATGTACACTCAGCACCCCATCTTGGACAGAAAAAAACAGAAATGTAGAAATTTTTGCAAATTTATTAAAAAACAAAAACTGAAATATCACATGGTCATAAGTATTCAGACCCTTTGTTCAGTATTTAGTAGAAGCACCCTTTTGATCTAATACAGCCATGAGTCGTTTTGGGAAAGATGCAACAAGTTTTTCACATCTGGATTTGGGTATCCTCTGCCATTCCTCCTTGCAGATCCTCTCCAGTTCTGTCAGGTTGGATGGTAAACGTTGGTGGACAGTCATTTTCAGGTCTCTCCAGAGATGCTCAATTGGGTTTAAGTCAGGGCTCTGGCTGGGCCATTCAAGAACAGCCACGGAGTTGTTGTGAAGCCACTCCTTCGTTATTTTAGCGGTGTGCTTAGGGTCATTGTCTTGTTGGAAGGTAAACCTTCGGCCCAGTCTGAGGTCCAGAGCACTCTGGAAAAGGTTTTCGTCCAGGATATCCCTGTACTTGGCCGCATTCATCTTTCCCTCGATTGCAACCAGTCGTCCTGTCCCTGCAGCTGAAAAACACCCCCACAGCATGATGCTGCCACCACCATGCTTCACTGTTGGGACTGTATTGGACAGGTGATGAGCAGTGCCTGGTTTTCTCCACACATACCGCTTAGAATTAAGGCCAAAAAGTTCTATCTTGGTCTCATCAGACCAGAGGATTTTATTTATCACCATCTTGGAGTCCTTCAGGTGTTTTTTAGCAAACTCCATGCGGGCTTTCATGTGTCTTGCACTGAGGAGAGGCTTCCTTCGGGCCACTCTGCCATAAAGCCCCGACTGGTGGATTGCTGCAGTGATGGTTGACTTACTACAACTTTCTCCCATCTCCCGACTGCATCTCTGGAGCTTAGCCACAGTGACCATTGGGTTCTTCTTTGCCTCTCTCACCAAGGCTCTTCTCCCCCGATAGCTCAGTTTGGCCGGACGGCCAGCTCTAGGAAGGGTTCTGGTCGTCCCAAACGTCTTCCATTTGAGGATTATGGAGGCCACTGTGCTCTTAGGAACGTTAAGTGCAGCAGAAATTTTTTTGTAACCTTGACCAGATCTGTGCCTTGCCACAATTCTGTCTCTGAGCTCCTCAGGCAGTTCCTTTGACCTCATGATTGTCATTTGCTCTGACATGCACTGTGAGCTGTAAGGTCTTATATAGACAGGTGTGTGGCTTTCCTAATCAAGTCCAATCAGTATAATCAAACACAGCTGGACTCCAATGAAGGTGTAGAACCATCTCAAGGATGATCAGAAGAAATAGACAGCACCTGAGTTACATATGAGGGTCACGGCAAAGGGTCTGAATACTTATGACCATGTGATATTTCAGTTTTTGTTTTTTAATAAATTTGCAAAAATTTCTACATTTCTGTTTTTTTCTGTCCAAGATGGGGTGCTGAGTGTACATTACTGAGAAATAAAATGAACTTTTTTGATTTTTGGAAAATGGCTGCAATGAAACAAAGAGTGAAAAATTTAAAGGGGTCTGAATACTTTCCGTACCCACTGTATATATATATAAAAAACATAAGTGGTATTTAGTATTTATAGCGTCTTCTCTGCTCAGTGGAAACCAGCGGCACCGTGGCTCCGTCCGGCACTTAGCCCCGCCCAAGATGATAATAAACCAATCAGGTTTAAAGAAATGCCAATAAATAAGTCTTGCATTGCCAGACCTTCCTCTGCAGCGCTGAGGAGGAAGGTGCGGGACCAGGTGTGTGCAGACCAACCATGTGAACCCGCCCCTGGCTTCTTACCCTCCCGATGAGTCAGCTTCTCCCCGAGCCCGGTGAGTTTGGCCCGCAGCTCGGAGGCGAGGATGAACCCTTTCTGCTCCTTGTCGGCCATCTTCATGGCCTCCAGGATCTCGTCCTGCGGCGCCTCCTGCTGGAGCTGCCGGTGCATGATGCTCAGGAAGGTGGAGAAGTCCAGCTCCCCGCCCCGATCTGCAGGAACATCAACATCTTAACACTACTGGACCGGCCCAGTCATTTATAATGTCTCATTCCCTGGTGTTCCCCCTCTCATTCCCCCTGCTCAGGCATTCCCCCCTCTCATATATATATATATTATATATATATATAGTATTACCAGGCACTCTATATATGAACTTAGTATTAAAAACATTGTTGGTGTTACTAAAAAAGGTTTAAAAAGCTGTTTGTGTTTCCACTCACCGCCATCACTGCTTTTTAATAAACTAGTTTTATAAATAAATAAACTATGTGTGTGTGTGTGTGTGTACTGTATACAGTGCCTTGCGAAAGTATTCGGCCCCCTTGAAGTTTTCAACCTTTTGACACATTTCAGGCTTCAAACATAAAGATATAAAAATTAAATTTTTTGTGAAGAATCACCAACAAGTGGGACACAATTGTGAAGTGGAACGAAATCTATTGGATATTATAAACTTTTTTAGCAAATAAAAAACTGAAAAGTGGTGCGTGCAAAATTATTCGGCCCCTTTACTTTCAGTGCAGCAAACTCACTCCAGAAGTTCAGCGAGGATCTCTGAATGATCCAATGTTGTCCTAAATGACTGATGGTGATAAATAGAATCCACTTGTGTGTGATCAAGTCTCTGTATAAATGCACCTGCTCTGTGATAGTCTCAGGGTTCTGTTGAAAGCACAGAGAGCATCATGAAGACCAAGGAACACACCAGGCAGGTCCGTAATACTGTTGTGGAGAAGTTTAAAGCCGGATTTGGATACAAAAAGATTTCCCAAGCTTTAAACATCCCAAGGAGCACTGTGCAAGCGATCATTTTGAAATGGAAGGAGTATCAGACCCCTGCAAATCTACCAAGACCGGGCCGTCCCTCTAAACTTTCAGCTCAGACAAGGAGAAGACTGATCAGAGATGCAGCCAAGAGGCCCATGATCACTCTGGATGAACTGCAGAGAACTACAGCTGAGGTGGGAGAGTCTGTCCATAGGACAACAATCAGTCGTACACTGCACAAATCTGGCCTTTATGGAAGAGTGGCAAGAAGAAAGCCATTTCTCAAAGATATCCATAAAAAGTCTCGTCTAAAGTTTGCCACAAGCCACCTGGGAGACACACCAAACATGAGGAAGAAGGTGCTCTGGTCAGATGAAACCAAAATCAAACTTTTTGGCCACAATGCAAAACGATATGTTTGGCGTAAAAGCAACACAGCTCATCACCCTCAACACACCATCCCCACTGTCAAACATGGTGGTGGCAGCATCATGGTTTGGGCCTGCTTTTCTTCAGCAGGGACAGGGAAGATGGTTAAAATTGAGGGGAAGATGGATGCAGCTAAATACAGGACCATTCTGGATGAAAACCTGTTGGAGTCTGCAAAAGACCTGAAACTGGGACGGAGATTTATCTTCCAACAAGACAATGATCCCAAACATACAGCAAAATCCACAAAGGAATGGTTCACAAATAAACGTATCCAGGTGTTAGAATGGCCAAGTCAAAGTCCAGACCTGAATCCAATCGAGAATCTGTGGAAAGAGCTGAAAACTGCTGTTCACAAACGCTCTCCATCTAACCTCACTGAGCTCGAGCTGTTTTGCAAGGAAGAATGGGCAAGAATGTCAGTCTCTCGATGTGCAAAACTGATGGAGACATACCCCAAGCGACTTGCAGCTGTAATCGCAGCAAAAGGTGGCTCTACAAAGTATTAACGCAAGGGGGCCCAATAATTTTGCACGCACCACTTTTCAGTTTTTTATTTGCTAAAAAAGTTTAAAATATCCAATAGATTTTGTTCCACTTCACAATTGTGTCCCACTTGTTGGTGATTCTTCACAAAAAATAAAAATGTTATATCTTTATGTTTGAAGCTTGAAATGTGTCAAAAGGTTGAAAACTTCAAGGGGGCCGAATACTTTCGCAAGGCACTGTATACAGTATATGTGTTTGTATATGTGTGTATATATTCATGGCTTAGAGCTGAGAGCCCCAGACAGTAAGTCAAACAATGTTAAAAGAAACACGCTGGTTTGGGTATAAAATCCTCAGCTTTATCCTTTGACATGGACCCATTTAGAGGACTGTTCTGGTCCCAGTATCTCAGATCAGAGCTCCTGCTGGTCTCACAGGGAGGACAGATGTGTGTGCAGAGCCCCGATGATGATGATGAAGAGGATAAAGATGGCAAAGAGCTGAGAAATGATGAGGGAGGAGCTGTGCTCCCGCTGTGCATTATGTTGGATTCTCCTCGCGCTGTAATGCCGAGACGTGCACGACATTTTGATGCAGGGCTTGGCTTTCACAGAAAGACCTCCTGCCTCCTCTTCACTGTGTTCATACATATTCAAACTGAACATAGATATTAGCATCATGAACATGAGTGTCAGAACGTCCTCAACTCAACTCCGAAGGCGTGAGATCCAGACGTTTGGACAGTGGTTGTCTGCGTGTGATACAAGGAAAAAGATGACATATATATATATATATATATATATATATATATATATATATATATACTGTATATATACAGTACCCAGAAATGCACACTGTCCTCCTGTTTGAGTAACATCTTCTTCCCAACTGTGGCGCCCAGCTATTTTATGAAATCACGGAGCGTTTTTTGAAAATTAAACTATAATTTTGACAAGTTTTTAAAAATGAACATCTTCATAGGAACCAACACTGGGCTGAAAAGTAAAATAAAATACAGAAACTGTTGGATTTGGCTTTTCATGGGATTTGTTGACAATAAGAAAAACATACCAGCCTTATTCTTTAAGACATAAAAGTGTGAACCTGAGCTTGTGTGTGTGTGTGTGTGTGTGTGTGTGTGTGTGTGTATTTCAGGCCTGTGTGTAGTGAGTTTTACAAAAACATAGTGTAAATTGTAATTTCCCCACTGGGAATCAATAAACTCAAAAAATGAAATTAAATGAACATCTCAGAGAAAAGGATGAGGGTGGTGAGGTCAGTGGAGAGGACCACTGGGGTAACACTGCCCCCTACTGAGGACCCGGCCAAACAACACGGCCTTTCATGGACAAAAAATATCATCTAGGACTCTACACCCCCCCACAGTGTGTCCTCTCGCCTGCCCTCAGGCCTGTATCTGAAGTCTCTTTATATAGACCTTAGTGGTCCCTAATACTGTATCTGAAGTCTCTTTATATAGACCTTAGTGGTCCCTAATACTGTATCTGATGTCTCTTTATATAGACCTTAGTGGTCCCTAATACTGTATCTGATGTCTCTTTATATAGACCTTAGTGGTCCCTAATACTGTATCTGATGTCTCTTTATATAGACCTTAGTGGTCCCTAATACTGTATCTGAAGTCTCTTTATGTAGACCTTAGTGGTCCCTAATACTGTATCTGAAGTCTCTTTATATAGACCTTAGTGGTCCCCTAATACTGTATCTGAGGTCTCTTTATATAGGCCTTAGTGGTCCCCTAATACTGTATCTGAAGTCTCTTTATATAGACCTTAGTGGTCCCTAATACTGTATCTGAAGTCTCTTTATATAGACCTTAGTGGTCCCTAATACTGTATCTGAAGTCTCTTTTATATAGACCTTAGTTGTCCCTAATACTGTATCTGAAGTCTCTTTATATAGACCTTAGTGGTCCCCTAATACTGTATCTGAAGTCTCTTTATATAGACCTTAGTGGTCCCTAATACTGTATCTGAAGTCTCTTTTATATAGACCTTAGTTGTCCCTAATACTGTATCTGAAGTCTCTTTATATAGACCTTAGTGGTCCCCTAATACTGTATCTGAAGTCTCTTTATATAGACCTTAGTGGTCCCTAATACTGTATCTGAAGTCTCTTTATATAGACCTTAGTGGTCCCCTAATACTGTATCTGAAGTCTCTTTATATAGACCTTAGTGGTCCCTAATACTGTATCTGAAGTCTCTTTATATAGACCTTAGTGGTCCCTAATACTGTATCTGAGGTCTCTTTATATAGACCTTAGTGGTCCCCTAATACTGTATCTGAAGTCTCTTTATATAGACCTTAGTGGTCCCTAATACTGTATCTGAAGTCTCTTTATATAGACCTTAGTGGTCCCTAATACTGTATCTGAAGTCTCTTTATATAGACCTTAGTGGTCCCTAATACTGTATCTGGAGTCTCTTTATATAGACCTTAGTGGTCCCCTAATACTGTATCTAAAGTCTCTTTATATAGACCTTAGTGGTCCCCTAATACTGTATCTGAAGTCTCTTTTATATAGACCTTAGTGGTCCCCTAATACTGTATCTGAAGTCTCTTTATATAGACCTTAGTGGTCCCTAATACTGTATCTGAAGTCTCTTTATATAGACCTTAGTGGTCCCTAATACTGTATCTGAAGTCTCTTTTATATAGACCTTAGTGGTCCCTAATACTGTATCTGGAGTCTCTTTATATAGACCTTACTGGTCCCCTAATACTGTATCTAAAGTCTCTTTTATTTAGACCTTAGTGGTCCCTAATACTGTATCTGAAGTCTCTTTATATAGACCTTAGTGGTCCCCTAATACTGTATCTGAAGTCTCTTTTATATAGACCTTAGTGGTCCCTAATACTGTATCTGAAGTCTCTTTATATAGACCTTAGTGGTCCCTAATACTGTATCTGAAGTCTCTTTTATAGAGACCTTAGTGGTCCCCCTCTCTGTCCTTTTGGCTGCTGTAGACTTCCATTGTAGAAGAAAGAAGAGGAAACTAAAGTGAATCTTGTTTCCAATCTATGTCTAGGTATTTTCCAGAGAGGCAGTACCACCTCCCTCACTGAGAGGAGGAATGTCACATTTCCTGTTCTGCAGGGAAGAGTTTTTGCAATCAAGATAAATCTCTCCATATCTCTCACCAGAAACTTTTGACTGAATGCCGCAGCTTTTCTCAACAGCCAAATCGCCGCCTAACACAGGTGAGTACACTGAGACCGAATATTTGCTCAAAGTTGTAAAAAAAACTAGAAACCAGAACAAAGAAACAAAGTCAAAACAGTCGCAAATATGAGCTGATTAAGCCTGTCAGCAACACCAAACTCCTATGTACTAAATACTAAACTGTATTTCTCGGTACGGCGCCGTCTGGCAACTTTCATTGGCAGAAACTCATGTGATGCGTTTGATGTCCCTTGTTGAGAAAAGACAACCGCTGACACATTTCTCCAGAATATTCTGACTAATTTGGCATTTTTCAAACCGACACATGAAAAGAAATAGAGCTCAGAAATGAGATCGCGCAGCAGAAAAATAATAATTATTTCAACAACAAGAGGTTTCTGGAAGTTTAAATAATTAATCAACCCTCGTGTTGTCTTCCCATCAAAATTGAAAGTCAACACTTTTCTTGATGGTTTTTATTGATGTTTTTAACTTTTTCTTACGTTTTTGTCCCTTTTTTCAACACTTTGGTCCCTTTTTTTGATGTTTAACACTACGTAACACTAACTTATTAACTTCAGTTTTACAGTTATTTTTGGAATTTATGGTCAATAAACCTCATTTATAGGAAATTATACCTAATGTTTGAGTTAGAAAAGCAGAAATTAGGAATTATTGAGACTAAAATTAAAGGAATGGATGTTGATGATATTCACAGACTGGAATATGTCAACTTTTACTCAATACTATTTCAAAAACACTTCCATTTGTTTTACAATGCTATAAAATTGAATAAGACGCCCCAAAATTAATGAAAGTAGAGATTTGTACTTGGCAAAGAGCGTTGGGTGGAATCAATCATGTTATTTTGGGGAATTAGAAAGAACATTGATATAGGACAACATGGGGACAACATGAGGACAACATGAGGGCAACATGAGGACAACATGGGGACAACATGAGGACAACATGGGGACAACATGAAGACAACATGAGGACAACATGAGGACAACATGGGGACAACATGAGGGCAACATGAGGGCAACATGAAGACAACATGAGGACAACATGAGGACAACATGGGGACAACATGAGGGCAACATGGGGACAACATGAGGACAACATGGGGACAACATGATGACAACATGAGGGCAACATGAGGACAACATAAAGACAACATGAGGACAACATGAGGGCAACATGAGGACAACATGAGGACAACATGAGGGCAACATGAGGACAACATGAGGACAACATGAGGGCAACATGAGGGTTTAAAAAGATATATAATAACAGTTTTGTTTTCTCACACATTTCATCCTCAGAGTGTCGATATGTCTGCTGCCAGCTGTCTGCTGACTGAAGATCAGTTCCTGTGCTCCATCTGTCTGGAAGTGTTCACTGATCCAGTCACCACACCATGTGGACACAACTTCTGTAAAACCTGCATCACTCAACACTGGGATACTGATGTTCCCTATCAGTGTCCCAACTGTAAAGAGGTTTTTAACATCAAACCTGAGCTGAAGGTCAACACTTTCATCTCAGAGATGGCTGCTCAGTTCAGACAGTCAACTCAACAGAAACCAAAAGAAGTTCCCCGTGACGCCTGCTCAGGATCCAAAAGAAAGACCTGGATGTTCTTCCTGCTGTGTCTGCTGTGTGTCTTCATAGCCTGGAAGGTTTCAGACCAAAAGAAACATCTCGTTGGTCCTCAGAAGGAAGAATATGAAGCAAAGAAAGCAGAACTGTGGAAGACAGGGGCTGAAATTCTGCAGATGATCCAGAAGAGACGCCTGAAGATTCAGGAGATCAAACACTCAGTGGAGCTCAGTGATGAAGATGCTGACAGAGAGATAGCAGAAGGTGTTCAGGTCTTCAGCGATCTGAAGGAGTCTGTTGAGAGAAGCCAGGCCGAGCTCATCGAGACAATCCAAGAGAAGCAGAGAAGGACAAAGCAACCAGCTGAAGGCTTCATCACAGAGCTGGAACAGGAAATCTCTGAGCTGCAGAAGAAAAGCACTGAGGTGAAGCAGCTCCTACAGTCTGAAGACCACCTCCACCTCCTCCAGAGCTTCACCTCCCTGAACGCTGTTCCACCCACCAAGGACTGGACACAAGTCAACGTCTGTCCACCTTCATATGAGGGGACTGTGGTGAGAGCTGTGAATCAGCTGGAGGAGACGCTCAGTGAACAGATGAAGAAGCTGCTCTCTGAGTCTGAGCTGAAAATGGTCCAGCAGCATGAAGCTGATGTGACTCTTGATCCTGATACAGCACATCCTAGACTCATCCTGTCTGATGATGGAAAACAAGTACATGGCAGTGATGTGTGGAATAATGTCCCAAACAATCCAAAGAGATTTAAATATTATTTTAATGTCTTAGCAAAGCAGAGTTTCTCTTCAGGAAGGTTTTATTTCGAGGTTCAGGTTAAAAGGAAGACTGACTTGTTATTAGGAGTGGCCAGAGAGTCCATCAACAGGAAGGGAGCCATCACACTGAACCCTCAGGATGGTTACTGGGTGATAGGGTTGAGGAATAAAAATGAGTACTACGCTCTTGCTGACCCTGATGTCCTTCTGTCCTTGAAGTCTCCTCCTCAGAAGGTGGGGGTGTTTGTGGATTATGAGGAGGGTCTGGTCTCCTTTTATGACGTAGATGCTGCAGCTCTTATCTACTCCTTTACTGGCTGCTCCTTCACTGAGAAACTCCTCCCATTCTTCAATCCCCGTTCTAACAACGGTGGTAAAAACTCTGCCCCTCTGATCATCTCTCCTGTCAGTCACTGAGGAGAACAACCATTTGATTTTCATGTAATGAATGTTTTGGTGATGTTTGATGTACTCAGGCTTTTTACTCAGGGGGAGTGTGCAAAATATTGGTATCATCAGGGTATCATGCAATATACTTGGTGTGTATGAACTGACTGTGTGGATCTACTGAATGTCAACTGTAGTTAGTGTGTACATGTATCCTGGACCGCATGGATATGTGGTGTGTAAACAGGCTGTGTGCTGTCACCTGTGTTCTCTTGCCCAATACGAAGTTCTCCAAAGGGAGACACAATGTTAACAATCTGATAAGATAATATGGTTTTTTTTCTGCAAATATTTTTTCATCCTTGCTTCTTACTACAACACACTGATCACTCACTCCCATCTCGTGAAATACGGACACTTTGTCAGGTGCTTTTGTCATTATTGATGCAAAAGGTCTCATTTAGCGTCATATAATACGCTTGGTCTTTTAATCTGCTAGTTACTCCACGATCTTTCCACGTATCCCCTGGCAACAGCACAGGTACCCGCAGGGGTACAAACACCCTTGGTTGGGAACCAATCATCACTCAATCACGGCTATGTTTATAGAACACATCTCTTCAAAGCTATAGTGAGTAGCTTCTGTTTCCCCAAAGAGGATTTCTAAGTACTGACAACACAACTGTCGGCATATCCACATGATAAAAGCCCCCCCTCCCCCTCCCCCCACACCACACAGTTCCTAATAGCCAAGGAGGACACGGAGGATTATAAAAACATGATGGACTCTTCAGAAGAGGTTATTATCTTTGCACGATCTTCTGCGTGGGACTTCTGAACATTCATTAATTTACACAAAGTTATGCACCAAAGCTTTAAATAAGCGCAGATGTGTTGCTACTTTTACCAAAACATGGACAATCAGCCAGGTGAGACAGTCACATGCAAGGGCGTAGGTTTTGTTTTAACATTGGGGGGGTACATTATAACCCCCCCCCCCCAATATCCACAGCTATGGTCAGTAGTGTACCTGTGGTGTGGTTCAGCAGGTGGCGCTGCACCTCGGAGGGGGTGGGGTTGGACCCGAGGCATCGCATCACCGTGATCAGCTCCCGGGCTTCGATCCTCCCCTTCCTCTGGCGGTCGTACAGAGAGAAGCACTCCTTAAACTCTGCAACACACACACACACATAGACACACACACACACACACACACAGACTGACTGACTGACTCTCCACCAATCAGATTGGTCCTTTGAGTGGGGGTCATTTTAAAACCACACCAGGCCCCTAGAGGATCCTAGTCCCTTGCTAATAGGGTTAGGGGTACGCTGCAGTTGTGTGACTTCACAAAAGTCACACAATAACACAAACTAACTAACAGATGGAGGCAGCGGTAAATATATTTAAAATAATCTAGATATGGCGTCCACTTAAACTGATATAGATGTTTTTAGGTGTCGATCATGGACAATGACCCCCCCCCACTCTGCAGAGACAGTACTCCGGATGAACGTGGCCTCGTTAGGCTAAACTCTGCATTCAGACAGAGAACCTTTGTATTTGATCACAGCAGCAGAACCAGATCTCTGTGTGAATCTGCTCAGCCGGAACAGGAACAAGAGCTGCTTTGTAGGGAAAACTCTGCCGTGTGGTTAAACACCGGCACGCCGCCGTGTGGTTAAACACCGGCACACCGGCACGCCGCCGTGTGGTTAAACACCGGCACACCGGCACGCCGCCGTGTGGTTAAACACCGGCACACCGGCACGCCTCCGTGTGGTTAAACACCGGCACGCCTCCGTGTGGTTAAACACCGGCACGCCTCCGTGTGGTTAAACACCGGCACGCCGCCGTGTGGTTAAACACCGGCACGCCTCCGTGTGGTTAAACACCGGCACGCCTCCGTGTGGTGAAATACCGGCACAGAGAATGTGAGACGCCACCTAGGTCAAAACTCAATACTTTACTTGCACATACATGTAATCTGGTACTTACAACTTGCACTTGTATATATGCATCCGCAAGAGAAGCGAAGTGTGTGTATAGATACTGTGTGTATATATATATATATATATATATATATATATATATATATATATATATATTATAAGTATTTGAACACCCTGCTATTTTGCAAGTTCTCCCAAATCATGGAGGGGTCTTTGGACAGCTCTTTGGTCTTGGCCATGTTAGTAGTGGATTGGATTCTTACTGATTGTATGGGGTGGACAGGTGTCTTTATGCAGCTAACGACCTCAAACAGGTGCATCTAATTTAGGATAATAAATGGAGAGGAGGTGGACATTTTGAAGACAGACTAACAGGTCTTTGAGGGTCAGAATTCTAGCTGATAGACAGGTGTTCAAATACTTATTTGCAGCTGTATCGACAAATAAATAGTTAAAAAATCATACATTGTGATTTCTGGATTTATTTTTTAGATTATGTCTCTCACAGTGGACATGCACCTACGATGACAATTTCAGACCCCTCCATGATTTCTAAGTTGGAGAACTTGCAAAAACTTTTATGTGGGTATACAGTATATGGGCTGTAATGATATGCAAAATAAAACCAAAATTCCTATACTGTATATACAGTACATATATAAAGTTATATATATTGTGTATATACTGTATATAGTAGGAATTTTGGTGCAAATGAAGCATATACAGTATTTATGCACAATTGAAGTATTTACTTATGTACTGTATGTGCGAGTGACGTATCAATGTATGTTCAAATGAAGTATATATGTTTGTCAAAGTGGTTAGTACTAGTATACGTGTACGTGCATGTGGTTAGTTCTAGTATATGTGAATGTGCAAGTGAAGTATTAAATTCTGCCTAGGCGGTTTCTCATAGTATTAATATCATTAAAAACTACCAAATGGGTTTCCTGTGTTAACAATTGAAACAAACGAGTCCAGCACCAGTTTCCACCAGACCTCTCTAAAGGGGACCGGCTGGGAACCGGCTGGGAACCGGCTGGGAACCGTCCCTTCTCTGCAGCTCGTGTCAGCTTCCAGCCGGCTGCGATGTGACATGTCCGAGAGTCTTACCGTTAATCTGATCCTGGGTCAGGAACTTCGCCTTGGATGAAAGCAGAACAAACATCAGGGGTGAGCGCTGAAAAGGAAGGAAGTAGATTACAGGATAGAAATCTGTGTGGCAACGAGTAAATATCTCACCATGGTGGCTGTGTGGCTGTACGGCTGTGAGACTGAGTGTGTGTGAGAGAGTGTGTGGCTGTGAGAGTGTGTGTGTGTGACTCTGTGTGTGTGTGTGTGTATGTGACTCTGTGTGTGTGTGTGTGTGTGTGTGTATGTATATGTGTGTGTGGCAGTGAGACTGTGTGTGTGGTTGTGGCTGTGTGTGTGTGGCTGTGTGGTTGTGGCTGTGTGTGTGTGTGTGTGTGTGTGTGTGTGTGTGTGTGTGTGTGTGTTGTGTGTGTGTGTGGCTGTGTGTGTGTGTGTGTGTGTGTGTGTGTGGCTGTGTGGTTGTGGCTGTGTGTGTGTGTGTGTGTGTTTGTGTGTGTGTGTGTGTGTGTTTGTGTGTGTGGCTGTGTGTGTGTGTGTGTGTGTGTGTGTGTGTGTGTGTGAAACTGATCCAGGCTGCTGTAAGATGAGGAACGTAATGGAAGTGGATGGAGGATCCTGGCTGGGACACAGGGAGGAGGGAAGGGGACGAGGGGCAGGACACGCCTCTGAAGTCATGGTCACAGGTGATGTCAGTGGTGTAGATTTCAGGGGGGATGTAACCCCCCCCATATTTAGAAAACTTTGTCCTCACTCAAAAAAATACTCCTGGAAAAGATCAGAACAGCTTCTGACTTTAACAAGATCCTATTCTCTATTAGACATGTTGTCGACTGTTTAGATGTACAGGACATGATTCCTAAAAAACAACCCAGGAATAACGCAGCAGAGTAACAATTTCCCTTAAATAACATACATCTGTAAATTATAGAGCGGGCTAGACCTGCTCTATCTGTAAATTATAGAGTGGTCTAGACCTGCTCTATCTGTAAATTATAGAGTGGTCTAGACCTGCTCTATCTGTAAATTATAGAGCGGTCTAGACCTGCTCTATCTGTAAATTATAGAGTGGTCTAGACCTGCTCAATCTGTAAATTATAGAGCAGTCTAGACCTGCTCTACCTGTAAATTATAGAGCGGTCTAGACCTGCTCTATCTGTAAATTATAGAGTAGTCTAGACCTGCTCTATCTGTAAATTATAGAGCGGTCTAGACCTGCTCTATCTGTAAATTATAGAGCGGTCTAGACCTGCTCTATCTGTAAATTATAGAGCGGTCTAGACCTGCTCTATCTATAAATTATAGAGCGGTCTAGACCTGCTCTATCTGTAGATTATAGAGCGGTCTAGACCTGCTCTATCTATAAATTATAGAGCGGTCTAGACCTGCTCTATCTGTAAATTATAGAGAGGTCTAGACCTGCTCTATCTGTAAATTATAGAGAGGTCTAGACCTGCTCTATCTGTAAATTATAGAGAGGTCTAGACCTGCTCTATCTGTAAATTATAGAGTGGTCTAGACCTGCTCTATCTGTAAATTATAGAGAGGTCTAGACCTGCTCTATCTGTAAATTATAGAGTGGTCTAGACCTGCTCTATCTGTAAATTATAGAGTGGTCTAGACCTGCTCTATCTGTAAATTATAGAGTGGTCTAGACCTGCTCTACCTGTAAATTATAGAGTGGTCTAGACCTGCTCTATCTGTAGATTATAGAGAGGTCTAGACCTGCTCTATCTGCCTGTTTTGGAGGGTAAAATAATGTAAATTCAATAATAACAGATATGAGTTCAGACCCTGGTCCCTGCGGTCTAAACGTAATGAGTTCTCACGTCTCCGGGGAAGTTCCTGGTGTGGAACACTGAAAACCTTCAGAGGCATCAATATCATATAAATTAGGTTTTAAATGATGTTTTCCCCATGCTGCTGCAGGGCTGTGACAGCAGAGTCACACAAACACATTGGTTAAGGTTCGAGGAAGATGTGTTTTTTTGTTAAATGTTAATTAAAACCCACTTCAAGCCAGTGCTGACCTTTCTGCGTACATCTCTGATTGTGGCTTTGCACTCGCAGCACTTGGTTGAGGTTTCGGGAAAGATCACAGTCGGCTTGTATTCAGGAAGTGGAAATGTCGGTACGTGACATTTTAATTGACATTCAGTGGAAACCACAATCTTTCCCCAACCTTAAAGGGGTTTTTGTGCCTTTGCTCTGGTGCTGGGAGGAGATCTGGACCTGGAATATGTCTGGTCTGGATATGATTAGGGCTGTCAATCAAAAGAAAAGGTAATCGCAAAATGTCTTGTCCATTGGTAACTAGCGATGAATCACAAATTAAAATTAAAGTGCCCATTTAATGCTCATGTTCAGGTTCATTGTATTGGATTTAGAGGTTGGACCAGAATAGGTTTCCATGGTTTCATTTTCAAAAAACACCATATTTTAGTTGTACTGCACATTGCTGCAGATCCTGTCTGCAGCAATGTTGTCGTTGGGGCCGACTGGCGGGGGGAGGCTTGGACCCCGTCGTGACTGCTGGCGGTTCTAGTCTCTGCTCGTCTTTATTCTGCAGCGCTGTAAGGAGCATGAGGAAGCTGAGAGATGTAGGAGGCGAGGGCGACATGTTCTCCTGCACGCGTGTCTATTTTCTGCTCCCGTGGGTGTAGAAGTCGCTCTGTGCACCCTCAAGGCTGCTGACGTAGCTACGGTTTATGATATTGTGTAAAGACAGATGAAGTGAATAAACCTTAATGTTCCCTCCAACATGTTAGTGACTCACCTGCGATTCGTCACGCGCCGCCAACAAGCCAACAGAACAATATGTCTTTATGTATCATCTTGTTTGTGTGGAGGGTTTTATTTATTCTAAATAAATAAATAAAAATTATTAAACATTATTATTATTATTATTAACATTTGTCTTTTTTGAAATTTTTCTTTTTTTTTTAATTTGTCACACACAAGTTCTTTTATCAATTGTTTTTTCTCCAAATGCTATAAAATTGACAAAACACCCAAATTCAATGAAAGTAGTGAACTGATTATTTATTTAACTTGTGAGGAGCGTTGTTGGGAACCATCCACGTTACTTTTTTGGACAATTTGTTGGAAAGAAACCAAAATTTCTGATTTGGAAACTTCGGGTAAAATTTGACCCGAAGACACCAGGAGGGTTAATAAATAGTACGCATCGTTTGCCAGTTAATTACAATAAATGTTACATAAGGTACTGCTTATATTTAACCATCTGTACACAGATGTAATGAGTGAATCAGTGTGCGCGGGTGGGGCTGCATGGGCGTGGTAATGTGGCGTGGTAATGTGGGCTCCATGGGCGTGGTAATGTGGGCTCCATGGGCGTGGTAATGTGGGCTCCATGGGCGTGGTAATGTGGGCTGCATGGGCGTGGTAATGTGGGCTGCATGGGCGTGGTAATGTGGGCTGCATGGGCGTGGTAATGTGGCGTGGTAATGTGGGCTCCATGGGCGTGGTAATGTGGGCTGCATGGGCGTGGTAATGTGGGCTGCATGGGCGTGGTAATGTGGGCTGCATGGGCGTGGTAATGTGGCGTGGTAATGTGGGCTCCATGGGCGTGGTAATGTGGGCTGCATGGGCGTGGTAATGTGGGCTGCATGGGCGTGGTAATGTGGGCTCCATGGGCGTGGTAATGTGGGCTGCATGGGCGTGGTAATGTGGCGTGGTAATGTGGGCTCCATGGGCGTGGTAATGTGGGCTGCATGGGCGTGGTAATGTGGGCTGCATAGGCGTGGTAATGTGGGCTCCATGGGCGTGGTAATGTGGGCTGCATGGGCGTGGTAATGTGGGCTGCATAGGCGTGGTAATGTGGGCTCCATGGGCGTGGTAATGTGGGCTGCATGGGCGTGGTAATGTGGGCTCCATGGGTGTGGTAATGTGGCATGGTAATGTGGGCTCCATGGGCGTGGTAATGTGGGCTCCATGGGCGTGGTAATGTGGGCTGCATGGGCGTGGTAATGTGGGCTGCATGGGCGTGGTAATGTGGGCTCCATGGGCGTGGTAATGTGGGCTCCATGGGCGTGGTAATGTGGGATGCATGGGCGTGGTAATGTGGCATGGTAATGTGGGCTCCATGGGCGTGGTAATGTGGGCTCCATGGGCGTGGTAATGTGGCATGGTAATGTGGGCTCTATGGGCGGGGTAATGTGGCATGGTAATGTGGGCTCCATGGGCGTGGTAATGTGGGCTGCATGGGCGTGGTAATGTGGGCTCCATGGGCATGGTAATGTGGGCTGCATGGGCGTGGTAATGTGGGCTCCATGGGTGTGGTAATGTGGCGTGGTAATGTGGGCTCCATGGGCGTGGTAATGTGGGCTGCATGGGCGTTGTAATGTGGGCTGCATGGGCGTGGTAATGTGGCGTGGTAATGTGGGCTCCATGGGTGTGGTAATGTGGGCTCCATGGGCGTGGTAATGTGGGCCCCATGGGCGTGGTAATGTGGGCTGCATGGGCGTGGTAATGTGGGCTCCATGGGTGTGGTAATGTGGGCTCTATGGGCGTGGTAATGTGGGCTCCATGGGTGTGGTAATGTGGCGTGGTAATGTGGGCTCCATGGGCGTGGTAATGTGGGCTGTATGGGCGTTGTAATGTGGGCTGCATGGGCGTGGTAATGTGGCGTGGTAATGTGGGCTCCATGGGCGTGGTAATGTGGGCTCCATGGGCGTGGTAATGTGGGGTCCATGGGCGTGGTAATGTGGGCTCCATGGGCGTGGTAATGTGGGGTCCATGGGCGTGGTAATGTGGCGTGGTAATGTGGGCTCCATGGGCGTGGTAATGTGGCGTGGTAATGTGGGCTCCATGGGCGTGGTAATGTGGGCTCCATGGGCGTGGTAATGTGGGCTCCATGGGCGTGGTAATGTGGGCTCCATGGGCGTGGTAATGTGGGCCCCATGGGCGTGGTAATGTGGGCTCTATGGGCGTGGTAATGTGGGCTGCATGGGCGTGGTAATGTGGGCTCCATGGGCGTGGTAATGTGGGCCCCATGGGCGTGGTAATGTGGGCTCTATGGGCGTGGTAATGTGGGCTGCATGGGCGTGGTAATGTGGGCTCCATGGGTGTGGTAATGTGGGCTCTATGGGCGTGGTAATGTGGGCTCCATGGGCGTGGTAATGTGGGCTCCATGGGCGTGGTAATGTGGGCTCCATGGGCGTGGTAATGTGGGCTCTATGGGCGTGGTAATGTGGGCTCTATGGGCGTGGTAATGTGGGCTCCATGGGCGTGGTAATGTGGGCTCTATGGGCGTGGTAATGTGGGCTCTATGGGCGTGGTAATGTGGGCTCTATGGGCGTGGTAATGTGGGCTCTATGGGCGTGGTAATGTGGGCTCTATGGGCGTGGTAATGTGGGCTCCATGGGCGTGGTAATGTGGGCTCTATGGGCGTGGTAATGTGGGCTCTATGGGCGTGGTAATGTGGGCTCTATGCCAGGGTTGAATTATTTTATTTTTTTGCCAGTACGACATTTGAAAAGTCCGAACCAGAGGAGAGGAAATCCAACATTTGTCCTTTCAACAAATGGAGTCAGCAGCAGTGTGAAGGTGTGTCAAAGGTCAAAGGTCAAAGTTTATTTATATAGCACATTTACAAACAGTCACACTAGTACAGGCTAATTACTGCTAACTAACATGCTAGTTAATAGTGTTGAAAATGTCAAAAAAAGGGACAAACATTGAAAAAAAAGCGTCAAAAGTGTTGAAAAAAGGGACAAAAATGTAAGAAAAAGTTAAAAACATAGATTGAAACAGCTCCGTCCCCTATGGGTTTCAGTCTGGATCTGGGACCGTGGTCGGGTGTCGGCTTGGGGGACGTGCTGTCATGTGGACCGTGGACCAGTATCGGCTTGGGGGACGTGCTGTCATGTGGACCGTGGACCGGTGTCGGCTTGGGGGACGTGCTGTCATGTGGACCAGTGCTGGCTCGGGGGACATGCTGTGTCATGTGGACCATGGACCGGTGTCAGCTCGGGAGACTTGCTGTGTCATGTGGACCAGTGCTGGCTCGGGGGACTTGCTGTCATGTGGACCGGTGTCGGCTTGGGGGACGTGCTGTCATGTGGCCTAGTGTCGGCTCGGGGGACTTGCTGTCATGTGGACCGGTGTCGGCTTGGGGGACGTGCTGTCATGTGGCCCAGTGTCGGCTCGGGGGACTTGCTGTCATGTGGACCAGTGCTGGCTTGGGGGACATGCTGTCATGTGGACCGGTGTCGGCTCGGGGGACTTGCTGTGTCATGTGGACAGGTGTCGGCTTGGGGGACGTGCTGTCATGTGGACCGGTGCTGGCTCGGGGGACATGCTGTCATGTGGACCAGTGCTGGCTCGGGGGACATGCTGTCATGTGGACCGTGGACCTGTGCTGGCTCGGGGGACATGCTGTCATGTGGACCAGTGTTGGCTCGGGGGATGTGCTGTCATGTGGACCAGTGCTGGCTCAGGGGACGTGCTGTCATGTGGACCAGTGCTGGCTCGGGGGACATGCTGTCATGTGGACCAGTGCTGGCTCGGGGGACATGCTGTCATGTGGACCGTGGACCTGTGCTGGCTCGGGGGACATGCTGTCATGTGGACCAGTGTTGGCTCGGGGGATGTGCTGTCATGTGGACCAGTGCTGGCTCAGGGGACGTGCTGTCATGTGGACCAGTGCTGGCTCGGGGGACATGCTGTCATGTGGACCAGTGCTGGCTCGGGGGACATGCTGTCATGTGGACCGTGGACCTGTGCTGGCTCGGGGGACATGCTGTCATGTGGACCAGTGTTGGCTCGGGGGATGTGCTGTCATGTGGACCAGTGCTGGCTCAGGGGACGTGCTGTCATGTGGACCAGTGCTGGCTCGGGGGACATGCTGTCATGTGGACCAGTGCTGGCTCGGGGGACATGCTGTCATGTGGACCGTGGACCTGTGCTGGCTCGGGGGACATGCTGTCATGTGGACCAGTGTTGGCTCGGGGGATGTGCTGTCATGTGGACCAGTGCTGGCTCAGGGGACGTGCTGTCATGTGGACCAGTGCTGGCTCGGGGGACATGCTGTCATGTGGACCAGTGCTGGCTCGGGGGACATGCTGTCATGTGGACCAGTGCTGGCTCGGGGGACATGCTGTCATGTGGACCAGTGCTGGCTCGGGGGACATGCTGTCATGTGGACCAGTGCTGGCTCGGGGGACATGCTGTCATGTGGACCAGTGCTGGCTCGGGGGACATGCTGTCATGTGTGTGCGTCCTGGCGGAGGCGGAGGGTGTAGACGGCGCGAGGCTGGGGGACGTAGATCAGCCCGGGGTGCTTCTTCCTCAGGACGCCGTCGGTCCAGAGACACGCCACCCACACCCCCACCAGGAGCAGAGCACCAGAGAAGCTGCCGGAAGAGGAAGAGGAAGAGGAAGAGAAGGAGGAAGAGAAGGAGGAAAAGGAAGAGAAAGAGGAAGAGAAGGAGGAAGAGAAGGAGGAAGAGAATGAGGAAGAGGAAGAGAAGAAGGAAGAGGAAGAGGAAAAGGAAGAGAAGGAGGAAGAGAAGGAGGAAGAGGAAGAGAAAGAGGAAGAGAAAGAGGAAGAGAAGGAGGAAGAGGAAGAGAAGGAGGAAGAGGAAGAGGAAGAGAAAGAGGAAGAGGAAGAGTGTTTACATCATGACTAACCCAATGCAATGGCCTCACCTTATCACGGTCATTGCATTTTCAGTGATTTTAGTTCTTATGAATGTTTGATATACAGTGAGGAAAATAAGTATTTGAACACGCTGCTATTTTGCAAGTTCTCCCACTTAGAAATCATGGAGGGTCTGAAATTGTCCTCGTAGGTGCATGTCCACTGTGAGAGACATAATCTAAAAAAAACATCCAGAAATCACAATGTATGATTTTTTAACTATTTATTTGTATGATACAGCTGCAAATAAGTATTTGAACACCTGTCTATCAGCTAGAATTCTGACCCTCAAAGACCTGTTAGTCTGCCTTCAAAATGTCCACCTCCACTCCATTTATTATCCTAAATTAGATGCACCTGTTTGAGGTCGTTAGCTGCATAAAGACACCTGTCCACCCCATACAATCAGTAAGAATCCAACTACTAACATGGCCAAGACCAAAGAGCTGTCCAAAGACACTAGAGACAAAATTGTCCACCTCCACAAGGCTGGAAAGGGCTACGGGGACATGTCCAAGCAGCTTGGTGAAAAAAGGTCCACTGTTGGAGCAATCATTAGAAAATGGAAGAAGCTAAACATGACTGTCCATCTCCCTCGGACTGGGGCTCCATGCAAGATCTCACCTCGTGGGGTCTCCATGATCCTAAGAAAGGTGAGAAATCAGCCCAGAACTACACGGGAGGAGCTGGTCCATGACCTGAAAAGAGCTGGGACCACCGTTTCCAAGGTTACTGTTGGTAATACACTAAGACGTCATGGTTTGAAATCATGCATGGCACGGAAGGTTCCCCTGCTTAAACCAGCACATGTCAAGGCCCGTCTTAAGTTTGCCAATGACCATTTGGATGATCCAGAGGAGTCATGGGAGAAAGTCATGTTGTCAGATGAGACCAAAATAGAACTTTTTGGTCATAATTCCACTAACCGTGTTTGGAGGAAGAAGAATGATGAGGACCATCCCAAGAACACCATCCCTACTGTGAAGCATGGGGGGGTAGCATCATGCTTTGGGGGTGTTTTTCTGCACATGGGACAGGGTGACTGCACTGTATTAAGGAGAGGAGGACCGGGGCCATGTATTGGGAGATTTTGGGGAACAACCTCCTTCCCTCAGTTAGAGCATTGAAGATGGGTCGAGGCTGGGTCTTCCAACATGACAATGACCCGAAGCACACAGCCAGGAGAACCAAGGAGGGGCTCTGGAAGAAGCAGATCAAGGTTCTGGGGGGGCCTAGCCAGTCTCCAGACCTAAACCCAATAGAGAATCTTTGGAGGGAGCTCAAACTCCGTGTTTCTCAGCGACAGCCCAGAAACCTGACTGATCTAGAGAAGATCTGTGTGGAGGAGTGGTCCAAAATCCCTTCTGCAGTGTGTCAAACCTGGTGAAGAACTACAGGAAACGTTTGACCTCTGGAACTGCAAACAAAGGCTACTGTACCAAATATTAACATTGATTTTCTCAGGTGTTCAAATACTTATTTGCAGCTGTATCATACAAATAAATAGTTAAAAAATCATACATTGTGATTTCTGGATGTTATTTTAGATTATGTCTCTCACAGTGGACATGCACCTACGAGGACAATTTCAGACCCCTCCATGATTTCTAAGTGGGAGAACTTGCGAAATAGCAGGGTGTTCAAATACTTATTTTCCTCACTGTATATGTGTATATGTGTGTATATGTGTGATATATGTGTGTATATGTGTGATATATGTGTGTATATGTGTGTATGTGTGTATATGTGTGATATATGTGTTTGTTGTGTTATGGTTGTCTAGCTACTGGACGCCTACATTTTCCTTCAGGATGAATAAAATATCTATCTATGTATCCATCTATCGATCTATCTATCTATCTATCTATCTATCTATCTATCCATCTATCCATCTATCTCTCTATATCTATCGCTCTATCTATCTATCTCTCTATCTATCCATCTATCTATCTATCTATCTATCCATCTATCCATCTATCTCTCTATATCTATCGCTCTATCTATCTATCTATCTCTCTATCTCTCTACTCTCTCTATCTCTCTATCTATCTATCTCTCTATCTATCTATCTATCTATCTATCTAGCGTACCTGTAGAGCAGGAAGAGGCCGTTGCCGTCGGGAACCATGCCCCGCCTCCTCTGGTGCATCACCGTGGCGCTCATGGCGAAGAAGGTGAAGATGAAGAGGATGAAGGTCTGTCCCTCTGTGACCAGGTACCTGAGCAGAGGGGCAGACTCAATATACTGCATGTGTATTAGGGGTGAAAGGGTTAAATATATATATTAATATATGTATATATACATATATACGTATGTATAGCTACATATATATGTATGTATATGTGTATACAAATGTATATATGTAAATATGTATGTATGTATGTATATATGTATATACATATATACAGTATATATATACATATACTGTGTGTATATATATACATATATACATATATACACATATATATATACAGTATATATATACACATATACTGTGTATATATATACTTTCTGTTTTAAAACAATGTAAATTCTGCTTTTTATTCAGTTGTTTAACTGTGAACATGATTTCAATAAACTCAGCCCCAAAAACATTTTATTTTGAAATTTGGTTTCCTGTTCTAATCACATGACACGTCTGTGTGTGAGCCTATTACCCCCCCCCCCCCCATATTAAACCCAGTAGCAGTAATGTGAGTGTAACATGTGGTCTCTGAGGGACGTGGTCCCGGACTTCTGGTTTCATCCCTAAGTGATGACCTCGTTGAGTCAGTAGCACCTGAGAACTACCTGATCAATTATTACTAACACCTGGACACACACACACACACACACACACACACACACACACACACACACACTGTGTAACGTATGTGTGTCTGTATGTGTGTGTGACGTGTGTGTGTGTGTGTTTGTGTGTGTGTTGCATGTATATGTGTTTGTGTGTGTGTGTGTGTGTGTGTGTGTTGCATGTATATGTGTGTGTGTGTGTTGCATGTATATGTGTGTGTGTGTGTGTGTTTGTGTGCACGTGCGTGTATGCGTGTATGTGTGTGTGTGTGTGTGTGTGTATGTGTGTGTGTTTGTATGTGTGTGTGTGTGTGTGTGTTTGTATATGTGTGTGTGTGTGTGTGTGTGTGTGTGTGTGATTCTGTCAAATGCTTAGACTACTGTGATGTTGTCATGGCGACAAGGTTGTGATGTACCTTTACAGCATTCTACTGTAAATCATCCAGTAGTGTTACTGTGAAATCTAAAGTAATAACTGGAGCTTCCAGAATTTATTTCCTGTGTGTGTGTGTGTGTGTGTGTGTGTGTGTGTGTGTGTGTGTGTGTGTGTGTGTGTGTGTGTGTGTGTGTGTGTGTGTGTGTGTGTGTGTGTGTGTGTGTGTGTGTGTGAGCTGCAGTACAGAGGTCTGACCAGTAGTAGGCAGCGTTGGGGACCAGCAGCATCCACGCCGCCGCCGGCATCTTCTCCTCCTGTCTCCGGTAGCTGAAACTTCCACTGAAGAAGAGGAAGAGGACGAGGAAGAGTGGAACATACCTGGAGAAGAGAAGAAAAGAGAAGAGAAGAGAAGAGAAGAAAAGATAAGAGAAGAAAAGAGAAGAGAAGAGAAGAGAAGAGAAGAGGAGAGAAGAGAAGGAGTACACAAGTATACACCCCCCTATGTTAAAATACAGGGGCATAAGTATACACCCCCCTATGTTAAAATACAGGGGCATAAGTATACACCCCCCTATGTTAAAATACAGGGGGCATAAGTATACACCCCCCTATGTTAAAATACAGGGGCATAAGTATACACCCCCCTATGTTAAAATACAGGGGGCATAAGTATACACCCCCCTATGTTAAAATACAGGGGGCATAAGTATACACCCCCCTATGTTAAAATACAGGGGGCATAAGTATACACCCCCCTATGTTAAAATACAGGGGGCATAAGTATACACCCCCCTATGTTAAAATACAGGGGGCATAAGTATACACCCCCCTATGTTAAAATACAGGGGGCATAAGTATACACCCCCCTATGTTAAAATACAGGGGGCATAAGTATACACCCCCCTATGTTAAAATACAGGGGGCATAAGTATACACCCCCCTATGTTAAAATACAGGGGGCATAAGTATACACCCCCCTATGTTAAAATACAGGGGCATAAGTATACACCCCCCTATGTTAAAATACAAGGGGCATAAGTACACACCCCCCTATGTTAAAATACAGGGGGCATAAGTATACACCCCCCTATGTTAAAATACAGGGGGCATAAGTACACACCCCCCTATGTTAAAATACAGGGGGCATAAGTATACACCCCCCTATGTTAAAATACAGGGGGCATAAGTACACACCCCCCTATGTTAAAATACAGGGGGCATAAGTATACACCCCCCTATGTTAAAATACAGGGGGCATAAGTATACACCCCCCTATGTTAAAATACAGGGGGCATAAGTATACACCCCCCTATGTTAAAATACAGGGGGCATAAGTATACACCCCCCTATGTTAAAATACAGGGGGCATAAGTATACACCCCCCTATGTTAAAATACAGGGGCATAAGTATACACCCCCCTATGTTAAAATACAGGGGGCATAAGTATACACCCCCCTATGTTAAAATACAGGGGGCATAAGTATACACCCCCCTATGTTAAAATACAGGGGGCATAAGTATACACCCCCCTATGTTAAAATACAGGGGCATAAGTATACACCCCCCTATGTTAAAATACAGGGGGCATAAGTATACACCCCCCTATGTTAAAATACAGGGGGCATAAGTATACACCCCCCTATGTTAAAATACAGGGGGCATAAGTATACACCCCCCTATGTTAAAATACAGGGGGCATAAGTATACACCCCCCTATGTTAAAATACAGGGGGCATAAGTATACACCCCCCCATGTTAAAATACAGGGGGCATAAGTATACACGCCCCTATGTTAAAATACAGGGGGCATAAGTATACACCCCCCTATGTTAAAATACAGGGGCATAAGTATACACCCCCCTATGTTAAAATACAGGGGGCATAAGTATACACCCCCCTATGTTAAAATACAGTTTTTTGTCACTTTTTCTGATGTTTTGTTGTTTTCTTTTGCACTTTTTTGAAGTTTTTGTTCTTTTTTTCCACTTTTTTTAAAATATTTTTTTTTAGATATTTTGTCCATTTTTTCAATATATCTCCCCCCCCCCCCCCAAAATGCTATAAAATGGAATTAAAACACCCAAATTTAATGAAAGTAGTGAACTGCTCATTTATTTAATGGAACCATCCACGTTATTTATTTATTTTTGACAATGTGGTTGAAACAATGTAGAAATATAGAAACTTTATGAATATGATCAGATTTGACCCGAGGGCAACAGGAGCGTTATGGGTCGTCGAGCTGATGCACAATCGACCTATACGGCCGTTTTCTGGGCTGAATAGAGTCCCAATGGTGTAACTCTACTGAATGAACATTGGTGAAAAATAACGTTCTTACCACATCAGATGACCAAGAGTGTCGTCAAGGTAACGCAGAAGCTCAAAGACCTCGATCTGCAAAATAAATGAATATTCATCAATCTACAGACTTTCTCTGACAGAGATACATACACAGAGCCGTCGACCTCCGGCGTCGAGGTCCTGTGTTGTTCTTATTCCCGACATTTCATCACAGGAAGGTCACTTTCCTTTCCACTCGTTCATTTCCACTTGATAATTTCCCACTTGGCTTCTCCATTAGAAGCATATTCGCTTTAAATTGGGAATCATTATGAGTAAATTGCAAAGTGACTTTGCTTCTCCTGTGAGAAACTGAGCTACTGTGTGAGAAGAAATGTGATTATTTAGGACAAACCCAGCCCTAAAGCTAGCCTGACAAGCCAACTCCCCATTGGCTGGGCTCCACCTGAGGGGCGGGACAAACGGTTGTCATTCAAATTCCCCTCAACAGTCTTTGATCTTATCTATTAGTCAAAATAATTCATAATTTCTGCCTTTTTAACTCAAGAATTAGGTATAATGTCATATAAATTCTGTTTATTGAACATGAATTTAAAAGGAAATGTTGAAAGAAGTGACAAAAGCATAAGAAAGTGAGCCAAAAATGCTGAAAAAAGCATCAAAATTCTATGTCACTGTTGACCTGGATAGACGAGCCAGACCCACATCCAGATGTTGGGTTTGGGAGCTCCCCATTGGCTGGGCTCAATCCGAGGGGCGGGACAAATAGATGTAGATATAGATGTAGAGGTAGATGTAGATGTGGATGTAGATGTATGTAGATGTATGTAGATGTATGCAGATGTAGATGTATGTAGATGTAGATGTAGATGTAGACATAGATGTAGATGTAGATGTAGATGTGGATGTATGTAGATGTAGATGTATGTAGATGTAGATGTAGATGTAGATGTGGATGTGGATGTGGATGTATGTAGATGTATGTAGATGTAGATGTATGTAGATGTAGATGTAGATGTATGTAGATGTAGATGTAGATGTAGATGTATGTAGATGTAGATGTAGATGTAGATCTAGATCTAGATCTAGATGTAGATGTATGTAGATGTAGATGTATGTAGATGTAGATGTAGATATATGTAGATGTAGATGTAGATGTAGATGTATGTAGATGTAGATGTAGATGTGGATGTATGTAGATGTAGATGTAGATGTAGATGTATGTAGATGTAGATGTATGTAGATGTAGATGTAGATGTATGTAGATGTAGATGTAGATGTAGATGTATGTAGATGTAGATGTAGATGTAGATCTAGATCTAGATCTAGATGTAGATGTATGTAGATGTAGATGTATGTAGATGTAGATGTAGATATATGTAGATGTAGATGTAGATGTAGATGTATGTAGATGTAGATGTAGATGTGGATGTGGATGTATGTAGATGTATGTAGATGTAGATGTATGTAGATGTAGATGTATGTAGATGTAGATGTAGATGTATGTAGATGTAGATGTAGATGTAGATGTAGATGTAGATGTAGATGTATGTAGATGTAGATGTAGAATGTAGATGTAGTATACTAGATGTAGATGTATGTAGATGTAGATGTATGTAGATGTAGATGTATGTAGATGTAGATGTAGATGTAGATGTATGTAGATGTATGTAGATGTATGTAGATGTAGATGTAGATGTAGATGTATGTAGATGTAGATGTAGATGTAGATGTAGATCTAGATCTAGATCTAGATGTAGATGTATATAGATGTAGATGTATGTAGATGTAGATGTAGATGTATGTAGATGTAGATGTAGATGTAGATGTAGATGTATGTAGATGTATGTAGATGTATGTAGATGTAGATGTAGATGTAGATGTAGATGTAGATGTATGTAGATGTAGATCTAGATCTAGATCTAGATCTAGATGTAGATGTAGATGTATGTAGATGTAGATGTAGATGTAGATGTAGATGTAGATGTAGATGTATGTAGATGTATGTAGATGTAGATGTAGATGTAGATGTAGATGTAGATGTATGTAGATGTAGATCTAGATCTAGATCTAGATCTAGATGTAGATGTAGATGTATGTAGATGTAGATGTAGATGTAGATGTATGTAGATGTAGATGTAGATGTAGATGTATGTAGATGTAGATGTATGTAGATGTAGATGTATGTAGATGTAGATGTATGTAGATGTAGATGTAGATGTAGATGTGGATGTGGATGTGGATGTATGTAGATGTATGTAGATGTAGATGTATGTAGATGTAGATGTATGTAGATGTAGATGTAGATGTATGTAGATGTAGATGTAGATGTAGATGTATGTAGATGTAGATGTAGATGTAGATCTAGATCTAGATCTAGATGTAGATGTATGTAGATGTAGATGTATGTAGATGTAGATGTAGATATATGTAGATGTAGATGTAGATGTAGATGTAGATGTATGTAGATGTAGATGTAGATGTGGATGTGGATGTATGTAGATGTATGTAGATGTAGATGTATGTAGATGTAGATGTATGTAGATGTAGATGTAGATGTATGTAGATGTAGATGTAGATGTAGATGTAGATGTATGTAGATGTAGATGTAGATGTAGATCTAGATCTAGATCTAGATGTAGATGTATGTAGATGTAGATGTATGTAGATGTAGATGTAGATATATGTAGATGTAGATGTAGATGTAGATGTAGATGTATGTAGATGTAGATGTAGATGTAGATGTAGATGTAGATGTATGTAGATGTAGATGTAGATGTAGATGTAGATGTATGTAGATGTAGATGTAGATGTAGATGTAGATGTATGTAGATGTATGTAGATGTATGTAGATGTATGTAGATATATGTAGATGTAGATGTAGATGTAGATGTAGATGTAGATGTATGTAGATGTAGATGTAGATGTAGATGTATGTAGATGTATGTAGATGTATGTAGATGTATGTAGATGTATGTAGATGTAGATGTAGATGTAGATGTAGATGTATGTAGATGTAGATGTAGATGTAGATGTAGATCTAGATCTAGATCTAGATGTAGATGTATGTAGATGTAGATGTATGTAGATGTAGATGTAGATGTATGTAGATGTAGATGTAGATGTAGATGTAGATGTATGTAGATGTATGTAGATGTATGTAGATGTAGATGTAGATGTAGATGTAGATGTATGTAGATGTAGATCTAGATCTAGATCTAGATCTAGATCTAGATGTAGATGTAGATGTATGTAGATGTAGATGTAGATGTAGATGTAGATGTATGTAGATGTAGATGTAGATGTAGATGTAGATGTATGTAGATGTAGATGAGCCTGAGGCGGTGACGTACCAGGGCGGATGGTTTCAGGTCCTTCATGACTGGATTCTCTCTGAGCGACAGGTGCAGCTGGTATCCAATCAGCAGCAGCGGTCGGGTGATGGAGTCAACAGCCAGGTGGAGGCTGGTCCCCATGACGACGGCAATGACGCCGAGTTGGACGGCGAGCCGGGGAAACGTCCTGCGACTGCGCTCGAGCATCTGGGAGAACGGATCTATGACTGTGATACTTCCCTATATGAGTTCATTACTGTGTGTGTGTGTGTGGTCACGTGTTGTGTCGTCATGGTTACTTGAAGGTGGATGAGCGGCGTGCAGATGTTGTACAGGATGTGGAGGTATTCGGCAGCGCCGGGACGGTTCAGAGGAAACCAGTCGGCTGGGAGGACCAGCTGCAAAGGACGAGAACACACTGTAAAAAACTGGGATTTTACTGCATTATTTTTTTTAAATTCACAATAATATCCAAAAAATAACAAAAAAAAATAGACTTTGGTAAAAGAACATGAAAAAACATGAAATTTAATTTCACATTTTTGTCAAAATACAAAACAAATATATCACAATATTACAATTTAATGATATTAAACTGGAAATAAACTGTTTTTAAATTGCATCCGTGTGTCTTCTTTCAGGTGTATATAACAGACTTACTTAATTACAGTGTTATTATTAATAATCATCCCAAACTACAATTAAAACTAAACTAATATGACTGTAAACACATTGGGCTATACATTTTGATACATATAAATTGAATTTGTTTGGTATTTCTTTTCAATAAAAGCATTTTTTTTTAAGAAATAATGGATTTTTTTGGTACTTTCCATGACTGCGCGTCACAGATTAACTGTTTAATTCAAGTAGTATAAATAGGTTGTTTGGGTTTCTGGGTTCTTTTTCAAAGAGTAACCCATGTTCTGTCGTCTTCCCATCAAAATTGAAAATCAACACTTTTTATCGATGTTTTAACTTTTTCTTACGTTTTTGTCCCTTTTTTCAACACTTCATTTCAATGTTTGTCACTTTTTTTGACGTTTTCAACATTACGTAACACTAACTTATTAACTCTAGTTTTAGCTATTTTTGGAATTTATGGTCAATAAACCTCATTTATAGAAAATTCTACCTAATGTTTGAGTTAGAAAAGCAGAAATTAGGAATTATTGAGACTAAAATTAAAGGAATGGATGTTGATGATAATCACAGACTGGAATATGTCAACTTTTACTCAATACTATTTCAAAAACACTTCCATTTGTTTTACAATGCTATAAAATTGAATAAGACGCCCCAAAATTAATGAAAGTAGAGATTTGTACTTGGCAAAGAACGTTGGGTGGAATCAATCATGTTATTTTGGGGAGTTAAAAAGAACATTGATATAGGACAACATGAGGACAACATGAGGACAACATGAGGACAACATGGGGACAACATGAAGACAACATGAGGACAACATGAGGGCAACATGAGGACAACATGAAGACAACATGAGGACAACATGAAGACAACATGGGGACAACATGAGGTCAACATGAGGACAACATGGGGACAACATGAAGACAACATGAGGACAACAGGAGGACAACATGAGGGCAACATGAGGACAACATGAGGACAACATGAGGACAACACGAGGACAACATGAAGACAACATGGGGACAACATGAGGTCAACATGAGGACAACATGGGGACAACATGAAGACAACATGAAGACAACATGAGGGCAACATGAGGACAACATGAGGACAACATGTGGACAACATGAAGGCAACATGAGGACAACATGAGGAGCAACATGAGCAACAAGATGGCAACATGAGGGCGAACATGAGGACAACATGAAGATGACATGAGGACGACATGAAGATGACATGAGGACGACATGAAGACAACATGAGGACGACATGAAGACAACATGAGGACAACATGAAGACAACAAGAGGGCAACATGAGGACAACATGAGGACAACATGAAGACAACATGAGGGCAACATGAGGACAACATGAAGACAACATGAGGGCAACATGAGGACAACATGAAGACAACATGAGGACAACAAGAGGGCAACATGAAGACAACATGAGGATGACATGAAGACAACATGAGGACAACATGAAGACAACATGAGGACAACATGTAAACAACATGAAGACAACATGAGGGCAACATGAAGACAACATGAGGACAACATGTGGACAACATGAGGGCAACATGAGGACAACATGAAGACAACATGAGGGCAACATGAGGACAACAAGATGGCAACATGAAGACAACATGAGGACGACATGAGGACAACATGAAGATGACATGAGGACGACATGAAGATGACATGAGGACGACATGAAGACAACATGAGGACGACATGAAGACAACATGAGGACAACATGAAGACAACAAGAGGGCAACATGAGGACAACAAGAGGGCAACATGAAGACAACATGAGGGCAACATGAGGACAACATGAAGACAACATGAGGGCAACATGAGGACAACATGAAGACAACATGAGGACAACATGAGGGCAACATGAGGACAACAAGAGGGCAACATGAAGACAACATGAGGATGACATGAAGACAACATGAGGACAACATGAAGACAACATGAGGACAACATGTAGACAACATGAAGACAACATGAGGGCAACATGAAGACAACATGAGGACAACAGGAGGACAACATGTTTGTCTTGTTGTCCTCAGTCATACTGACTCCATCGGGGTATTTAAGGGTATTTAATTTTCTCCAACCAACACTGGTCCAGATGATCATATTTGCTGATGAACTGAAGATTCATTGTGTCCAAATCCTGGAACAAATCCCATTTATTAGAAGTCCTGATGTGTCATATATGCTCCTTACAAAAAGGTGGTGCAACCACAGGAAGTGGTGGCGAAGCTTCAGCACTGCAATGACAATAAAATAAGCTGCTTGTAAATAGCTTGTAAATATCTCTGGGTGTTGTTGTTTCTGTTCCTCGACATTTTGTATGTCATATTTTTGGTGTGTGGAATTAAGAGAGGGATAATTGTAGTACTTGATTTAATAAAATGATTTAATTTATCTTCAGTGTGTACACGTCATGGAGGGGAGTGCGTTTTTAAAAGGAGACAGAGGTAGAGTGGTCTGCAGAATACAGAGCCTGGGTGACACAGTATCTTTGGACTCTACGTGTACCATGGGTCATAAAAGACACTAAAGATACAAGAAGGTTTCCCATATCCTTGTAATGGTGTGATCCATGGCACTAAATTAATCTTTTACCAGAAGTTGATGATAAAAGCTCACGTACTGCAGTAAGAGGCGGAGTTAGAAGGAGGAAAGCTTTAGTTATCATATTATCAGATAAAACTGAACATTTGTCTTCAGCAGAGCTGCAGTCAAGACCAGTTTCTGTTTCCTCTGCTAAGGACATTGAACAGGACTCTTCAGGATTTTCTCCAACCAACTCTGGTGAGTACAGATGATCATATTTACTGAGTATAACAACTAGCGTGGACACAAAGATTCAGCTCTACTTACATTCATAATGACAGTCGCCAAATTAAGCTAAAAGTGCAACATACACTTTGACTTTTCATCCTCAGAGTGTCGATATGTCTGCTGCCAGCTGTCTGCTGACTGAAGATCAGTTCCTGTGCTCCATCTGTCTGGATGTGTTCACTGATCCAGTCACCACACCATGTGGACACAACTTCTGTAAAACCTGCATCAATAAACACTGGAATGTTAATTATCTCTATCAGTGTCCTAACTGTAGAAAGACTTTCTACCCGAAACCTGAGATGCAGGTCAATACTGTCATCTCAGAGATGGCTGCTCAGTTCAGACAGTCAACCCGTGACGTCTACCCAAGATCCAAAGGAAAGACCTGGATGTTCTTCCTGCTGGGTCTGCTGTGTGTCTTCATAGCCTGGAAGGTTTCAGACCAAAAGAAACATCTCGTTGGTCCTCAGAAGGAAGAATATGAAGCAAAGAAAGCTCAGCTGTGGAAGACTGGGGGTGAAATTCTGCAGATGATCCAGAAGAGACAACTGAAGATTCAGGAGATCAAACACTCAGTGGAGCTCAGTGAGGAAGATGCTGACAGAGAGATAGCAGTAGGTGTTCAGGTCTTCAGCGATCTGAAGGAGTCTGTTGAGAGAAGCCAGGCCGAGCTCATCGAGACGATCCAAGAGAAGCAGAGAAGGACAAAGCAACCAGCTGAAGGCTTCATCACAGACCTGGAACAGGAAATCTCTGAGCTGCAGAAGAGAAGCACTGAGGTGGAGCAGCTCCTACAGTCTGAAGACCACCTCCACCTCCTCCAGAGCTTCACCTCCCTGAACGCTGCTCCACCCACCAAGGACTGGACACAAGTCAACGTCCGTCCACCTTCATATGAGGAGACTGTGGTGAGAGTTGTGAATCAGCTGGAGGAGACGATCAGTGAACACATGAAGAAGCTGCTCTCTGAGTCTGGTCTGAAGAGGGTCCCGCTGCCTACAGTGGATCTTAAACATGTCATGAAATCACAAGTCAATACTGTCGTGGTGGAGATGGCTGCTCAGTCCACAGAGTCAGCTCAACTGATACCAGAAGACGTTCCCTCTGATGTCTACTCAGGAATAAAAACGACGGTGTTCGGCTTGGTGTTACTGATTAGTATTCCGATTTTCTGGTTGTATTCAGACATTATATTGGGTTGTCTTTGTATTATATTTTTGGTAATCTTTTGTTGTTATAAATTTTTTGTTTCGTGGTTCAGGTCCAGGGACAGACCTTGGTGGACCGAGCTCTGACTTTCTATCTGTTGCTAGGGGAACTTAGTCTCTCTTTGTGAGTTGTAACTCTGATGCTGGACTCAGTTAACTGTGCTTAATTGAACTCTTTGCCTCAAATTGATCCTTGTGTTTTGGTCAAATGAAGCCCAGAAAAAGACGACCTGGAGTCAGATTAGACTGGCCTTAGGGCCTTATTTTGGACATAGTTCCCAAAAAACAATGGAGATGAAGGTTTTGGTTGCATGAGCCCAAGCGTAAAACCTCCTTTTAAAAAATAATCCTTTTAGTTGCTTAAAATTTAATTGCAATCACTAACAGACAGAAATGTCCTCTAATGGAGCTTTATAACTACATCACAAAAATGTGTTAACTCTTGGAAATAATGTCAACATCCATTTGTTTTTCTCTCCATGTTTCTCTGAATACAATTCTGTTTAAATCAGGTGTCGTCTTCCTGTCAAAATAGAAAATCAACACTTTTGTTGACGCTTTTAATCAACGTTTTTAACTTCTTTTAACTTAACTTCTTTTCTTCTTTTTTCTTCTTCTTTTTTTTAATTTCTTACATTTTTGTCCCTTTTTTCAACACTTTTGATGCTTTTTTTCACAGTTTGTAACTTTTTTTCACAGTTATTTTTGGAATTTATGGTCAATAAACCTCATTTATAGGAAATTATACCTAATGTTTGAGTTGAAATAACCCAGAAATTAGTCAGAAAAAATAAATTAGCCCTTTTTAACCCAGGAGTCAGGAGTTTTTAGTGTATAAAATAGTGTATATGTTATAGTGTCATAATATGGGCCCTTTAAAGTTTAAAGAGCAAATAAAACTGAAAAACGTACTTCTTATTTTACTTTTATTTACCAGGATGAAATATTAAGAAAAGAAAAAGGAACTAAAGAGACATTTTGACAAATCTTGGATTTAAAAAATGGTAAAACACAGCGAGAACGATCTAAAATGAGACGTTAAATAATAATTAAATATAAATAAATGAACCCTTGTGTTGTCTTCCTGCAACTTTTAGTTTTTCTGGGTAAAATTTTTAAATTAAAACTTTTTTTTGGTCGTCTTTTTTGACACTTTTGTCTCTTTCCCCCGGTTCTTCAGTCACTTTTTCCCCAAGTGTCTTTTCATTCTTTCCAATTTTTTTGTCAACTTTCTTTTATAATTTTTTTTTTCAAATGCTATAAAATTTTATAAAAGTAATGAATTGATCAATTATTTCACTTGTAAATGGAACAATCCACGTTGTTAGGGGACAATTTGGTTGAAAGAAACCCAAAATTCTGATGTAGAATATATCAGATGTATATCATATAAAAATAAACTTAAAAAAATAAATAAATAAAAATAAAAATGCCTTTCAATGTTCACGTCGTTGGAAATAATTTCCTTTTCATTTGTTTTAAATTGATCCGAGGACAACAGGAGGGTCAAAACATTTAGACTGTTTTCTCTTTTTACTTTCTAAAATCGTCCTCCATAAAACAGACTGGAGGACAGGTTACCATGACAACGGGCCGGCCGACGTCCAGGACCCAGTTCTGGACGGTGAAGCAGAGCCAGAGGTCCAGGTGGAACCGAGACTTGGACAGAACCGCCTCCGCCTCCAGAGACCGGGGCGCCCGGCTGCAGAGGACAGGGACACGTAACAGGAGACGGGTTAGACGACATGTTACAGGAGATGGCTTAGTGGACAGGGACACCTTACAGGAGACGGGTTAGACGGCAGGGACACCTTACAGGAGACAGGTGAGACAACAGGGACACCTTACAGGAGACGGATTAGACGGCAGGGACACCTTACAGGAGACGGGTTAGACGGCAGGGACACCTTACAGGAGACGGGTTAGAGGACAGGGACACCTTACAGGAGACGGATTAGACGGCAGGGACACCTTACAGGAGACGGGTTAGACGGCAGGGACACCTTACAGGAGACGGGTTAGACG
>CM057244.1:32061609-32073609 GCA_029931835.1 Etheostoma nigrum | reverse complement strand
AGCATCAATTCATAACAAGAGTTATCTCGAGACCCTTTACAGATAGAGCAGGTCTAGACCACACTCCAGAATCTACAAGGACCCAACAGGTCTAGTAGTTTCCTACAGAGTAAGCAACAGGGCGACAGTGGCGAGGAAAAACTTCCTTTTAGGCAGAAACCTGGGACAGACCCAGACCCAGACCCAGGCCCAGGCCTAGACCCAGACCCAGGCCCAGACCCAGGCCCAGACCCAGGCTCTTGGTAGACGGTGTCTGACGACCGGTTGGGGTTAGAATGAAGAGTGGCAATAACAGTCACAAAAAATAGTAGTTTGTAGTAGTTCTTTGTAGTAGTTCATGGCATAGCAGGACGTAGCAGGACGTAGCAGGACGTAGCAGGATGTAGCAGGACACAGCAGGACACAGCAGGACACAGCAGGACGTAGCAGGACGTAGCAGGATGTAGCAGGACGTAGCAGGACGTAGCAGGATGTAGCAGGACACAGCAGGACACAGCAGGACGTAGCAGGATGTAGCAGGATGTAGCAGGACGTAGCAGGATGTAGCAGGACGTAGCAGGATGTAGCAGGACGTAGCAGGACGTAGCAGGATGTAGCAGGACACAGCAGGACGTAGCAGGATGTAGCAAGATGTAGCAGGACGTAGCAGGATGTAGCAGGACGTAGCAGGACGTAGCAGGATGTAGCAGGACACAGCAGGACACAGCAGGACGTAGCAGGATGTAGCAGGACGTGTAGCGGGACCATGGCGACAGCTGCTACCATGATTTTGGAGCCTCCCTGATCCGAGGGAACATGCTGGGAGAAAAAGAACATAAGGACTCTGGGGGGGGACTGATGTTAATGTTAAAAAAAAATCATAAAGGGACATTTTCATGTCATGGGAACTTTTATAGAAAAAAACAAAGACAAAGGTCATAGATAGATAGATAGATAGATAGATAGATAGATAGATAGATAGATAGATAGATATTGATCCCAATAAAATGGGAAATGCTAGTGTTCCAGCAGCAAAATCAGTCACACAGCACAGAATATAAATATAATGAAATACTAGGATACAAGATACATACATACAATATACATGAAATAATACTAGGATGTACAAGATGAAAGTATGATGCGTTCAAGAACACTTCTATACGAGGATATTTTAGACAGTGTGCCTCCAGCTTTCGTACCGACAGTCAAAGAAACATTTAACTTTTCTTCTGGTTGTAGTTTTTGCTGGGAGGAGGCGGCAGTGGACGGCATCGGGGGCATCGGGGGCATCGGGGGGGCCTTCAGACTGCTGGCTGTTGGATCTCAGTGGGACCTGAAGCTGCTGGAGGTGGAGGCGGAGCGCTCGGCCTCCATCTCTGCGCTCTGCGTCTCCGAATGTCCCGCGGAGCGCCTGCTGCAGGCGGTCAGGCTGCAGGATGACGGTGAGTAGCCTCCGCCGTCGTCAGGGTCACACCGCAGAAGAGGACGGAGCTCGAGGACGGAGCTTTTGGGGGCTCCGGCACCAAATGTTTCCATTAAAAGCCCCCCCACCCCCCCTCCCGTAATCTCTTAGGGTTTTAAATAAGGGGACCAGATGTCTCAGACAAAATCCTTGGACATTTTCAGCTCAGAAGCGTAAATACCTCCAAAACACGTCATGTTTTTGATTTTTGTAAAAGTTAAAACGGGGACACTAGACCTAGAGCTGAGTATCGGATACAATATAAACTATTGAGGAAAGATTTTCCTTTGACATTGATGCAGTATGAAACGAGATCGCTGCAGTCGGCAGCAGAGAAACAAGCTACAATGGAAGTTAATGGGATAATTGTCCAGCTTGTATTTACGTTCATAAAGTGCTCGTTTTGCTGCTGACAGACTCAGATTAATATTCTAAGTGTCTGATAACATTATGGAAAGGATTTCTAAGGAGGTCGAGCTTCCTGTTAAAGATTAAGATCATTTTTAAAACATAAAAGTCCACCAGACTCCATGTAAATAATCAGTGATTTTAGCATGTATAGAGCAGCATATCTCCACCAGACTCCATGTAAATAATCAGTGATTTTAGCGTGTATAGAGCAGCATATCTCCACCATACTTCATGTAAATAATCAGTGATTTTAGCGTGTATAGAGCAGCATATCTCCACCAGACTCCATGTAAATAATCAGTGATTTTAGTGTGTATAGAGCAGCATATCTCCACCAGACTCCATGTAAATAATCACTACTTTTAGCGTGTATAGAGCAGCATATCTCCACCAGACTCCATGTAAATAATCACTACTTTTAGCATGTATAGAGCAGCACATCTCCACCAGACTCCATGTAAATAATCACTACTTTTAGCGTGTATAGAGCAGCATATCTCCACCAGACTCCATGTAAATAATCACTACTTTTAGCGTGTATAGAGCAGCATATCTCCACCAGACTCCATGTAAATAATCAGTGATTTTAGCGTGTATAGAGCAGCATATCTCCACCAGACTCCATGTAAATAATCAGTGATTTTAGCATGGTAAAATACGGCTTTCTAAAACATCTCTGAGCTCTGAGCAGCGCTGGCTCTGGCTGTCTGGAGGAGACTATCGGCTACGTTTGGTCAATGTTTTCAGTCACAGTGAAAACCGGGGACATTTCCGGGGACAGATCCAGTCGGGGACAGGTCCCCAAAACCGGGGACTGTCCCCGGAAACCGGGGACGTCTGGTCACCCTAGTTTTAAATCAACTTTGTGTAATTTTACTCTGTCTCTTTGACTGAGAGTAAAAGTTTTGTTACTGCGGAAATATTCACATTCATTCTGTCAAAAATTTTTTTTAAACATCAGAAAATCAGACAGTTCTTGCCCCTTTTTGGCAGGGGTGGCACTACAACTGGGGCACGGGCTGGTAACCCCTTCCTGAAATATGACTCTGAAATATTACTGAAATATTGCTTCAGTTATACTTACGGGCCATCATCATGAATACGATCACCCCCCCCCCCTTCCCATGTAATTTTGCTAATTATATTAATTATGCAACTCCTTAATTATGTTAATTATGTAAATACTGTATCATAACATTCCTTTAACTATGTAAATACCGTACATATCCACACTCCTTATATTTCTACTTGATATTTGTAGTAATTGTACAACTGCAACACAGAGTTTCCCTTCGGGGATCAATAAAGTGTTTCTGATTAATTGAGTCTTTGTTTCCAGGTGTGTGTGAGCTGCAGTCGGTGCGCGTGTTGTCGTTTGCAGCCGGCCGCGGCTGCGTGCTGCTGAACCGTGATTGGCTGCTGCAGCTGCGGTGGCCGCAGGCGGAGGCGGAGCTGCAGACGTTGTCCTGCTGCAACATCCAGCTGACTGACGGCAACAGACACACAGCCGTCCACCACTGCGTCTGCAGGGAAACCCTGTTCATCCTCGGCTCCACTGGACTCATCTGTATCCTCAATACAAAATAGAAATTAAAAAAATCATCTTTTGGAAATGGATCTTACTGACATGACTCCATGTAAATAATCACTACTTTTAGTGTGTATAGAGCAGCATATCTCCACCAGACTCCATGTAAATAATCACTACTTTTAGCATGTATAGAGCAGCATATCTCCACCAGACTCCATGTAAATAATCACTACTTTTAGTGTGTATAGAGCAGCATATCTCCACCAGACTCCATGTAAATAATCACTACTTTTAGCGTGTATAGAGCAGCATATCTCCACCAGACTCCATGTAAATAATCACTACTTTTAGCGTGTATAGAGCAGCATATCTCCACCAGACTCCATGTAAATAATCACTACTTTTAGCGTGTATAGAGCAGCATATCTCCACCAGACTCCATGTAAATAATCACTACTTTTAGCGTGTATAGAGCAGCATATCTCCACCAGACTCCATGTAAATAATCACTACTTTTAGCGTGTATAGAGCAGCATATCTCCACATGTAAATGGGTGAATTAAGAGTTTATTCCAACCAGACCAGAGTGGTGATTGTTGGAACAGTGGAAAGATGAACCAAGACGGCTTTTGGTAGTTTTATTTAGTTTCTGTCCACTTTGAATGAAGTGTGTTTTATGATGCTAAAAGTAGTGATTATTTACATGGAGTCTGGTGGAGATATGCTGCTCTATACACGCTAAAAGTAGTGATTATTTACATGGAGTTTGGTGGAGATATGCTGCTCTATACACGCTAAAAGTAGTGATTATTTACATGGAGTATGGTGGGTTTGGTGATGGTGATGTCGGGGCTGTTTCATGTTAAACAAAAAGGATCTTACTCTTTAACTAAAAGGTCTATCTCTGTAGGGATCCATCCCATAATGTTGTCACACACTTAGAATAATAATCTGAGTCTGTCAGCAGCAACAACACAACTTTTAGTGGACGCAAGCTGACGATGTGCAATTGCCCGTTAACGTTACATACAGTGGGTACGGAAAGTATTCAGACCCCTTTAAATTTTTCACTCTTTGTTTCATTGCAGGCATTTTCCAAAAATCAAAAAGGTTCATTTTATTTCTCAGTAATGTACACTCAGCACCCCATCTTGGACAGAAAAAAACAGAAATGTAGAAATTTTTGCAAATTTATTAAAAAACAAAAACTGAAATATCACATGGTCATAAGTATTCAGACCCTTTGTTCAGTATTTAGTAGAAGCACCCTTTTGATCTAATACAGCCATGAGTCGTTTTGGGAAAGATGCAACAAGTTTTTCACATCTGGATTTGGGTATCCTCTGCCATTCCTCCTTGCAGATCCTCTCCAGTTCTGTCAGGTTGGATGGTAAACGTTGGTGGACAGTCATTTTCAGGTCTCTCCAGAGATGCTCAATTGGGTTTAAGTCAGGGCTCTGGCTGGGCCATTCAAGAACAGCCACGGAGTTGTTGTGAAGCCACTCCTTCGTTATTTTAGCGGTGTGCTTAGGGTCATTGTCTTGTTGGAAGGTAAACCTTCGGCCCAGTCTGAGGTCCAGAGCACTCTGGAAAAGGTTTTCGTCCAGGATATCCCTGTACTTGGCCGCATTCATCTTTCCCTCGATTGCAACCAGTCGTCCTGTCCCTGCAGCTGAAAAACACCCCCACAGCATGATGCTGCCACCACCATGCTTCACTGTTGGGACTGTATTGGACAGGTGATGAGCAGTGCCTGGTTTTCTCCACACATACCGCTTAGAATTAAGGCCAAAAAGTTCTATCTTGGTCTCATCAGACCAGAGGATTTTATTTATCACCATCTTGGAGTCCTTCAGGTGTTTTTTAGCAAACTCCATGCGGGCTTTCATGTGTCTTGCACTGAGGAGAGGCTTCCTTCAGGCCACTCTGCCATAAAGCCCCGACTGGTGGATTGCTGCAGTGATGGTTGACTTACTACAACTTTCTCCCATCTCCCGACTGCATCTCTGGAGCTTAGCCACAGTGACCATTGGGTTCTTCTTTGCCTCTCTCACCAAGGCTCTTCTCCCCCGATAGCTCAGTTTGGCCGGACGGCCAGCTCTAGGAAGGGTTCTGGTCGTCCCAAACGTCTTCCATTTGAGGATTATGGAGGCCACTGTGCTCTTAGGAACCTTAAGTGCAGCAGAAATTTTTTTGTAACCTTGACCAGATCTGTGCCTTGCCACAATTCTGTCTCTGAGCTCCTCAGGCAGTTCCTTTGACCTCATGATTGTCATTTGCTCTGACATGCACTGTGAGCTGTAAGGTCTTATATAGACAGGTGTGTGGCTTTCCTAATCAAGTCCAATCAGTATAATCAAACACAGCTGGACTCCAATGAAGGTGTAGAACCATCTCAAGGATGATCAGAAGAAATAGACAGCACCTGAGTTACATATGAGGGTCACGGCAAAGGGTCTGAATACTTATGACCATGTGATATTTCAGTTTTTGTTTTTTAATAAATTTGCAAAAATTTCTACATTTCTGTTTTTTTCTGTCCAAGATGGGGTGCTGAGTGTACATTACTGAGAAATAAAATGAACTTTTTTGATTTTTGGAAAATGGCTGCAATGAAACAAAGAGTGAAAAATTTAAAGGGGTCTGAATACTTTCCGTACCCACTGTACTTACAGCTTGTTTCCATCTTGCTTAATACTGGACCAATTTCAAACATTGTTGTTCCCATCAGTCACTTAGGACACAAAAATATGGTAAAATAGGGTCCCAGTTCAACCCCCCCCACCCCGTTAGCCTTTAAGATCCCCTCAGCTTCTTCTTTAACTGAGTCTTCCAGCTGTGTATAACATCTGTGACGGCCGTTTGCTGGCCAGCGTCGACCTCCCGGCGTACCTGACTTCTGTCCAGGTGGAAGACGACTTCGTCTCCTCCTTCCCTTCTCCCTCCTCCTCTTCCTCCTCCTCCCCTTCTTCCTCCTCCCTCTCTTCCTCTCCCTCCTTCTGCCTCCTCCAGGTGTCAGCTGATCTCAGCACAGCTGTAGCCGTCACTCGGGCTCACACCGCCGTCGCCGTCGACCTCGACCACTACTTCAGGTACAGCCCTGTGTGTGTGTGTCTGCGTGTGTGTCTGCGTGCGTGTGTGTGTGTGTGTGTGTGTGTGTCTGCGTGTATGTGTCTGTGTGTGTGTGTTTGTCTCTGTGTGTCTGCTATGTGTGTGTTTGTCTGTTTGTGTGTGTGTGTCTGCGTGTGTGTGTGTGTGTCTGCATGTGTGTGTGTGTGTCTGCATGTATGTGTGTGTGTCTGCGTGTATATGTCTGCGTGTGTGTGTGTGTCTGTCTGCGTGCGTGCGTGTGTATGTGTGTGTGTGTGTGTCTGTGTGTGTGTGTTTGTCTGTGTGTGTGTGTCTGCGTGTATGTGTCTGCGTGCGTGTGTGTGTGTGTGTGTGTGTGTGTGTCTGTCTGCGTGCGTGTGTATGTATGTGTGTGTGTGTGTGTGGGCACTGCCAAGGTGCTCTTGAGCAGGGCACCAAACCCCCCTCAGGAGCTCAGGGTGCTGATTCAGCACTGACAAAGAGCACTTTATGAACGTAAATACAAGCTGGACAATTATCCCATTAACTTCCATTGTAGCTTGTTTCTCTGCTGCCGACTGCAGCGATCTCGTTTCATACTGCATCAATGTCAAAGGAAAATCTTTCCTCAATAGTTTATATTGTATCTGATACTCAATGAGCTGCAGAAACAAGCCTGAAGCAATAAAGCAAAAGATGTCAGATAAATGAGAGATTAGGACTTTTAATTTTGAGATATTAGGACTTTTTATTTTGAGATATTAGGACTTTTTATTTTGAGATATTAGGACTTTTTATCTTGAGATATTCCCCTCTGAGGTGTAGTCTAGGTCTAGTGTCCGTCCCCGTTTTTTAAGTTTTACAAAAATAAAACCATGACGTGTTTTGTGCTTCTGAGCTGAAAATGTCCCCTTGATTTTGTCTGAGAGATCTGGTCCCCTCACTTTAAAGTTAGTGTGAAAAGCTGACGTTGACCTTTTAGCTAACTGAAATGCTGACTTACAAGTTGAACAACAGCACCATGCAGCAGTTTGTGGGCAGCGTCTTCTTCTCCTTCATTTTTCACTTCCTGTTTTTTTATTAATCAAAATGCATGGAAACCGCAACAGCAAAACACACACACTGCCTCTAAACATGAGGACACGGGAACAATGTGGATGTGTCCGCCTGCTGAGCAGTTCTGGATCCTGATTGGACAGAGACCCGCAGAGATGGCGTTGCATAGTCTGTCCACCAGAGGGCGCTCTACAACGTCCCTGTTAGTGATGACGTTGCATAGTCTGTCCACCAGAGGACGCTCTACAACGTCCCTGTTAGTGATGGCGTTGCAGAGTCTGTCCACCAGAGGACGCTCTACAACGTCCCTGTTAGTGATGGTGTTGCTGAAGTCTGTCCACCAGAGGACGCTCTACAACGTCCCTGTTAGTGATGGCGTTGCATAGTCTGTCCACCAGAGGACGTTCTACAACGTCCCTGTTAGTGATGACGTTGCATAGTCTGTCCACCAGAGGACGCTCTACAACGTCCCTGTTAGTGATGGCGTTGCATCGTCTGTCCACCAGAGGACGCTCTACAACGTCCCTGTTAGTGATGGCGTTGCATAGTCTGTCCACCAGAGGACGCTCTACAACGTCCCTGTTAGTGATGGTGTTGCATAGTCTGTCCACCAGAGGACGCTCTACAACGTCCCCGTTAGTGATGTCCTGTCCACCAGGCTACTTCAGTCGTTACAGAAGTCTCTCGTTAGCATCTCGGAGGCTACTGGTTGCAAAGTGACACATGCGCGACTCCCATCATGCAGTGGGGCAGTGACATGCCGTTGCCAGGTCTGCTACACTCGCAGCTTGTTTCATCAGTGTGATTGCTGCTGGGACCAAGCTGTCTTTACACAGCGCTCCAGAAGGGACGGAGAGGTTCTGTCCAGAGATTGAAACGGACTTGTGTCTTCCAGTTTGCACCCGGACCACCTGCTGTGTGCCGCCTCTCCCTCCCGCCCCCCCTGCGGCCCCAGCACCCGACAGACCAGGACAGCCTGTCAAGTTCCAACTGCAGCGTCGCCGCCCTCGGGTCCACCTTTGGCACTGACCGGTAAACCACAAGACCTTAGCGGTCCCCTAAAACTGTATCTGAAGTCTCTTTTATATAGACCTTAGTGGTCCCCTAAAACCACAAGACACCACACACACACAAATATATATATATATACACACACACACATTCTCTGTATAATACTGTATCTGAAGTCACTTTATATAGACCTTAGTGGTCCCTAATACTGTATCTGAAGTCTCTTTATATAGACCTTAGTGGTCCCTAATACTGTATCTGAAGTCTCTTTATATAGACCTTAGTGGTCCCCTAATACTGGATCTGAAGTCTCTTTATATAGACCTTAGTGATCCCTAATACTGTATCTGAAGTCTCTTTTATATAGACCTTAGTGGTCCCCTAATACTGTATCTGAAGTCTCTTTTATATAGACCTTAGTGGTCCCTAATACTGTATCTGAAGTCACTTTATATAGACCTTAGTGGTCCCTAATACTGTATCTGAAGTCTCTTTATATAGACCTTAGTGGTCCCTAATACTGTATCTGAAGTCTCTTTATATAGACCTTAGTGGTCCCTAATACTGTATCTGAAGTCTCTTTTATATAGACCTTAGTGGTCCCCTAATACTGTATCTGAAGTCTCTTTATATAGACCTTAGTGGTCCCTAATACTGGATCTGAAGTCTCTTTATATAGACCTTAGTGGTCCCCTAATACTGTATCTGAAGTCTCTTTTATATAAACCTTAGTGGTCCCTAATACTGTATCTGAAGTCTCTTTTATATAGACCTTAGTGGTCCCTAATACTGTATCTGAAGTCTCTTTATATAAACCTTAGTAGTCCCTAATACTGTATCTGAAGTCTCTTTATATAGACCTTAGTGGTCCCTAATACTGTATCTGAAGTCTCTTTTATATAGACCTTAGTGGTCCCCTAATACTGGATCTGAAGTCTCTTTATATAGACCTTAGTGGTCCCTAATACTGTATCTGAAGTCTCTTTATATAGACCTTAGTGGTCCCTAATACTGTATCTGAAGTCTCTTTTATATAGACCTTAGTGGTCCCCTAATACTGTATCTGAAGTCTCTTTATATAGACCTTAGTGGTCCCTAATACTGGATCTGAAGTCTCTTTTATATAGACCTTAGTGGTCCCCTAATACTGTATCTGAAGTCTCTTTATATAGACCTTAGTGGTCCCTAATACTGGATCTGAAGTCTCTTTATATAGACCTTAGTGGTCCCTAATACTGTATCTGAGGTCTCTTTTATATAGACCTTAGTGGTCCCTAATACTGTATCTGAAGTCTCTTTATATAGACCTTAGTGGTCCCCTAATACTGGATCTGAAGTCTCTTTATATAGACCTTAGTGGTCCCTAATACTGTATCTGAAGTCTCTTTTATATAGACCTTAGTGGTCCCCTAATACTGTATCTGAAGTCTCTTTTATATAGACCTTAGTGGTCCCTAATACTGTATCTGAAGTCACTTTATATAGACCTTAGTGGTCCCTAATACTGTATCTGAAGTCTCTTTATATAGACCTTAGTGGTCCCTAATACTGTATCTGAAGTCTCTTTATATAGACCTTAGTGGTCCCTAATACTGGATCTGAAGTCTCTTTATATAGACCTTAGTGGTCCCCTAATACTGTATCTGAAGTCTCTTTTATATAAACCTTAGTGGTCCCTAATACTGTATCTGAAGTCTCTTTTATATAGACCTTAGTGGTCCCTAATACTGTATCTGAAGTCTCTTTATATAAACCTTAGTAGTCCCTAATACTGTATCTGAAGTCTCTTTATATAGACCTTAGTGGTCCCTAATACTGTATCTGAAGTCTCTTTTATATAGACCTTAGTGGTCCCCTAATACTGGATCTGAAGTCTCTTTATATAGACCTTAGTGGTCCCTAATACTGTATCTGAAGTCTCTTTATATAGACCTTAGTGGTCCCTAATACTGTATCTGAAGTCTCTTTTATATAGACCTTAGTGGTCCCCTAATACTGGATCTGAAGTCTCTTTATATAGACCTTAGTGGTCCCTAATACTGTATCTGAAGTCTCTTTATATAGACCTTAGTGGTCCCTAATACTGTATCTGAAGTCTCTTTTATATAGACCTTAGTGGTCCCCTAATACTGTATCTGAAGTCTCTTTATATAGACCTTAGTGGTCCCTAATACTGGATCTGAAGTCTCTTTTATATAGACCTTAGTGGTCCCCTAATACTGTATCTGAAGTCTCTTTATATAGACCTTAGTGGTCCCTAATACTGTATCTGAGGTCTCTTTTATTGGCTTAAGCAACATTTTCCACCCTGTGGAATCATAAAGATCTCATTTTACTCTTTTCTAGTTCTTGGGAAGCTCGTCTGGCCTCTATGTACCGCAGAGTCCAGCAGACTGCTCCTCCCTCCTCCTCCTCCTCCTCCTCCTCTTCCTCCCCCTCCCCTTCTCAGCCTGCCTCCTCCTCCTGGTCCTCCTCCCTCCCCCACCTGCAGTCCAACCCGGCCCCGTCCACGTCCCGCAGCCGAGTGCCCCGCGGCGGGTCCACCGTCGCCTTCTCCGTCCCCGAGTTGTCCGCTCCATCACTTCTCACCGTGTCCGAGTTCTCCGCCCAGCTCACCTTTGTCTCCCCCGGCAACAGACAGACCACAGTGGCCTTATGGGATTTTGAGTCCGGTAGGGTGAGCCTCCACCAGGCGGAGGGCGAGGCAGCTCCGGTTCAGCGCTGCGGAGCGAGACAGCACAGACTGCTGCTGAGGAGTAAGTCCAACAATGAGAACGTCGACATGCACACAAATTTGCCACTGTTTTTTTGTTTCTTTTAAGATTATTTTCTGGGCTTTTTTAGATTAGATTAGATTAGATTAGATTAGATTAGATTCAACTTTATTGTCATTACACAGGTACAAGGCAACAAAATGCAGTTTAGGTCTAACCAGAAGTGCAGTAGCAGTAAGTACAGGACATGGATATGTACTGAATAAATATAGAGATGAATACTATTATAAACAGAATTTTACAGATTTGTCCTATGAATATAAAATATAGATAACTAGTATTATCAGCAAGATTTACAGCTGGATATGTACTGAATATAATATAATATAATATACAGGTGGATATTACTATAAGTAGAAATTTTACAAATATGTACAATGAACATAATATGAGCAAGATTTACAGGTGAATATGTACTATGAATATATATATACAGGCGGCTATTATAGACAGAGTTTTTACAGATAGATATAATAATTTAGGCTAAATGAGCAGTATAACAATGATTTAAGGTAGTACAGATAAAGTTTGGGCAGAAGCTATCCGAATTAAAGTGCAGTGAAAATAATTGCACATTACAGCTAAGGTGCGGTAATGCAGATGTATATATGTAAACAATCGGTACTGTAAATAAACAGCCAGCAGTGCAAATTGAAATGTAAGTATTGCAAAAAGGTAAGTAGTGCCTTTCCGCCTTTATTTGA
>CM057244.1:32044109-32056609 GCA_029931835.1 Etheostoma nigrum | reverse complement strand
GTGCCCGTTGGAACAGGCCGAGTGCTTGTCCCTGTGGTAGTGCTGCTTGTAGAATTCTCCAAAACCAAACTGTACCCCAAAATTACTCCCAGAAGGACCCCAAACCACTTCATATGCACCCCCACAGTACAGCCTGCTCCTGACTTACATCAGAGGAAGACGTTGACTGTGTTTACCTGACAGAGAACGGGGCAAATTCAGAATATAATCACATAAAAATTGTCATAATCACAATGAAAATGTGGAGTACCAAAATGCTGGAGCCCACAACTTTAATGGGTTGTTTAAGGGTTAAGACTTGGTTTTAGGATCAGGGTTAAGAATCAGGTTATGGTTAGGGTGAGGGGCTAAGGAATGCATTATGTCAATGACAGGTCCCCACAAAGATAGTGAGACTGTGTGTGTATGTTGTGTGTATGTGTGTATTACTTTTGTCATATTTTGATGTGATGAATGGAGTTCCCGTGGCCAAATATTAAACGTGTGTGTGTGTGTGTGCGTGTGCGTGTGCTGTGTGCGTGTGCGTGTGCGTGTGCTGTGTGCGTGCGTGTGCGTGTGTGTGTGTGTGTGTGTGTGTGTGTGTGTGTGTGTGTGTGTGTGTGTGTGTGTGTGTGTGTGTGTGTGTGTGTGTGTGTGTGTGTGTGTGTGTGTGTGTGTGTGTGTGTGTGTGTGTGTGTGTGTGTGTGTGTGTGTTTTGAAGGGTTTCAGTGTGAAGAAGCAGCTCCACAGTATCTGCCTGTACACCGACGACCGGGACCTCCGGGAGTTTGTGGTGAGTTTACTTTAAAGGTCCCAGCGTGGTTTCTCTTTTATATAGACCTTAGTGGTCCCTAATACTGTATCTGAAGTCTCTTTTATATAGACCTTAGTGGTCCCTAATACTGTATCTGAAGTCTCTTTATATAGACCTTAGTGGTCCCCTAATACTGTATCTGAAGTCTCTTTTATATAGACCTTAGTGGTCCCTAATACTGTATCTGAAGTCTCTTTATGTAGACCTTAGTGGTCCCTAATACTGTATCTGAAGTCTCTTTATATAGACCTTAGTGGTCCCCTAATACTGTATCTGAAGTCTCTTTTATATAGACCTTAGTGGTCCCTAATACTGTATCTGAAGTCTCTTTATGTAGACCTTAGTGGTCCCTAATACTGTATCTGAAGTCTCTTTATATAGACCTTAGTGGTCCCCTAATACTGTATCTGAAGTCTCTTTATGTAGACCTTAGTGGTCCCTAATACTGTATCTGAAGTCTCTTTATATAGACCTTAGTGGTCCCCTAATACTGTATCTGAAGTCTCTTTTATATAGACCTTAGTGGTCCCTAATACTGTATCTGAAGTCTCTTTTATATAGACCTTAGTGGTCCCTAATACTGTATCTGAAGTCTCTTTTATATATAGACCTTAGTGGTCCCTAATACTGTATCTGAAGTCTCTTTTATATAGACCTTAGTGGTCCCTAATACTGTATCTGAAGTCTCTTTATATAGACCTTAGTGGTCCCTAATACTGTATCTGAAGTCTCTTTTATATAGACCTTAGTGGTCCCTAATACTGTATCTGAAGTCTCTTTTATATAGACCTTAGTGGTCCCTAATACTGGATCTGAAGTCTCAGAAGAAACAGTATTAGGGACCACTAAGGTCTACATAAAAGCATCCAAAGAGCAACGTTTATGTCTTCTCTGTGTACGTGTCAACAAGTCCCTGAGGCCTCTGATTGGTTGATTTGGTCAGGTGGAGGAGATGTTGGCACAGAGTTATTTTCCCGACGAGGAGATGCAGAGCGTGGCGTTCCTCAGGGAGATGGAGAGGCTGGGCTCTCTGCCTGCATCCCGCCGCGCTGCAACCACTAAATCACACAGGTACAGATTACCTTTATTTTCATTGTCTGGATCATTTTCTGGACGAATGGGTTAGTAGTTTGGTCCATAAAATGTCAGGAAATGGTGGTAAAACACTTAATACACACTAAAATAGACTAAAATACGTAGATCTAATCAAATATGTTTTGTTTATAGACATGTTTTTATTGAGAAAAGTCCAGTATGTTTGACTGTAGGGCTGGGGCCCTGCTGGGGCCCTGCTGGGGCCAGGCTGGGGCCAAGCTGGGACCAGGCTGGGGCCAAGCTGGGGCCAAGCTGGGACCAGGCTGGGGCTGTGCTGGGGCCAGGCTGGAGCCAGGCTGGGGCCCTGCTGGGGCCAGGCTGGGGCCCTGCTGGGGCCAGGCTGGGGCCAGGCTGGGACCGTGCTGGGACCGTGCTGGGGCCAGGCTGGGGTCGTGCTGGGGCCGTGCTGGGGCCAGGCTGGGACCGTGCTGGGGCCAGGCTGGGGCCATGCTGGGACCAGGCTGGGGCCAGGCTGGGACCATGCTGGGGCCAGGCTGGGACCATGGTGGGACCATGCTGGGACCATGCTGGGGCCAAGCTGGGGCCAGGCTGGGGCCATGCTGGGACCAGGCTGGGGCCAGGCTGGGACCATGCTGGGGCCAGGCTGGGACCATGCTGGGGCCAGGCTGGGGCCGTGCTGGGGCCATGCTGGGACCAGGCTGGGGCCATGCTGGGGGCCACATGCCATTTTATGGGTACCAAATATATTAAGAACACGTGTTCCATACAGTACCAGCAGTCCTCCGAAAGTTTGGTTCTACAACCTCTAATCCTATAAGCACTATAACTATTTACCCTAAAGGGGGCCAGAGGGGGGTCAAAGCTTAATAATACAGGGGCCCTGGCCACCCCCCCACCCCAGAACCGCCACTGCTCCAAAATCTCTGTGTGGAAATTGAGAATTAAAACCCTTCCCATGCTCTTGCAGCGGGGTACAGATGATGCGTAGGGAGGCGGCAGCAGCAGCCGGTGTGGGTGAGGAGGTTCTGGAGGCGCTGGCAGGGCAGAGGACGTCCCAGGGGGACGAGGGACTCTGGAGGAACGTCAGACTGGACTGGGTGAGGAACTGGGACCAGAGCTGCCAGACCGCCGTCCTGCTGTCCAGACTCCAGCACACAGGTTAGTCTCTACACACAGGTTAGACTCTACACACACAGGTTAGACTCTACACACACAGGTTAGACTCTACACACACAGGTTAGTCTGTACACACAGGTTAGACTCTACACACACAGGTTAGACTCTACACACACAGGTTAGACTCTACACACACAGGTTAGTCTATACACACACAGGTTAGACTCTGTACACACAGGTTAGACTCTACACACACAGGTTAGTCTGTACACACAGGTTAGACTCTACACACACAGGTTAGTCTCTACACACACAGGTTAGACTCTACACACACAGGTTAGACTCTACACACACAGGTTAGACTCTACACACACAGGTTAGACTCTACACACACAGGTTAGTCTCTACACACACAGGTTAGACTCTACACACAGATTAGACTCTACACACACAGGTTAGTCTATACACACACAGGTTAGTCTGTACACACAGGTTAGACTCTACACACACAGGTTAGACTCTACACACACAGGTTAGACTCTACACACACAGGTTAGTCTCTACACACACAGGTTAGACTCTACACACAGATTAGACTCTACACACACAGGTTAGTCTCTACACACACAGGTTAGTCTCTACACACACAGGTTAGACTCTACACACACAGGTTAGACTCTACACACACAGGTTAGACTCTACACACACAGGTTAGTCTCTACACACACAGGTTAGACTCTACACACAGATTAGACTCTACACACACAGGTTAGACTCTACACACACAGGTTAGTCTCTACACACACAGGTTAGACTCTACACACACAGGTTAGACTCTACACACACAGGTTAGTCTCTACACACACAGGTTAGACTCTACACACACAGGTTAGACTCTACACACACTGGTTAGACTCTACACACACAGGTTAGACTCTACACACACAGGTTAGTCTATACACACACAGGTTAGTCTGTACACACACAGGTTAGACTCTACACACACAGGTTAGACTCTACACACACAGGTTAGTCTCTACACACACAGGTTAGACTCTACACACACAGGTTAGACTCTACACACACAGGTTAGACTCTACACACACAGGTTAGACTCTACACACACAGGTTAGACTCTACACACACAGGTTAGACTCTACACACACAGGTTAGACTCTACACACACAGGTTAGACTCTACACACACAGGTTAGTCTCTACACACACAGGTTAGACTCTACACACACAGGTTAGACTCTACACACACAGGTTAGATCTCTACACACACAGGTTAGACTCTACACACACAGGTTAGACTCTACACACACAGGTTAGTCTCTACACACACAGGTTAGACTCTACACACACAGGTTAGACTCTACACACAGGTTAGTCTCTACACACACAGGTTAGACTCTACACACACAGGTTAGACTCTACACACAGATTAGACTCTAAAATTAAAGGAATGGATGTTGATGATAATCACAGACTGGAATATGTCAACTTTTACTCAATACTATTTCAAAAACACTTCCATTTGTTTTACAATGCTATAAAATTGAATAAGACGCCCCAAAATTAATGAAAGTAGAGATTTGTACTTGGCAAAGAGCGTTGGGTGGAATCAATCATGTTATTTTGGGGAATTAAAAAGAACATTGATATAGGACGACATGAGGACAACATGAGGGCAACATGGGGACAACATGGGGACAACATGAGGACAACATGAGGGCAACATGGGGACAACATGGGGACAACATGGGGACAACATGAGGGCAACATGAGGGCAACATGAGGACAACATGAGGACAACATGAGGACAACATGAGGACAACATGAGGACAACATGAGGGCAACATGAGGACAACATGAGGACAACATGAGGGTTATTCTGATATTCTGTTTCCTGTCACAGACAAGAGAAGAAACTAGAAAATATTCACATTCAGCGAGCTGACATTTCACCAAAGTTCTGTCCGTCTCATTTCTCTGTTTTTGGCTTCCTCAGAGGTGACTTCCTGTGATTCGGCGTTGCTATGGCGTTACCTGACGGCGCTCCATGACCAGCAGCGCGTGGTGGACTGGATCCAGAGCGGGGGGGCGTCCGGCGTCTCCCGGTGGCCCGAGTTAACCCCCGAGCTAGTCAACAGCAACACGGCCTGCAGCAGCTACATGAGGGAGCAGATCCTGGACCTGCTGGCCAGGTAGAGCTTTAGAGGGTGTTTTTAAACCTCATTCTACATTGCATTTATTTTATTTTATTTTTTACTTTATTGCCCATATTAAACATAGCAGGCAGTTTTAGGAATACAATACACATACACTCTTTCAATGAGAGGTCAAAGCAACAAAAAATATATAAAATAAAATAAATAATAATGGCGAGATGTCAGAGTTGGGGGTTCGGTGCCTTGCTCAAGAGCACCTCGGCAGTGCCCAGGAGGTGAACTGGCACCTCTCCAGCTACCAGTCCACCACCATACTTTGGCCCGCACGGGGACTTGATCCGGCGACCGTCCGGTTCCCAGAGTCCACTAGCCTGGTCCTACCAGATTCCGACTAATCAGCAGTCTGCAGTGATCAGTGACGATTCTCTCCGACCAATCAGGAGTCTACAGGTTTTCACGTCACCTTTTGGTATTTTCTCAGCTCACTTGGAACCTCGGCTGAGGTAGTACTACATAAAGTACCCGTTAGCAGGTACCAGGGACTTTTACCGTAATGGAAAACCAAAAAAACGCCATAAAACCTGGACACAGTGTGAATTTCTCTCCATTGTGTGTCTGCCCCTGCAGGAGAGGTGTGTTCATCCCTGAGGAGCTATCCGACCTGGAGCAGCTGCTGTGGAGACTGGCCCAGGGTGGGGGGGTGATGTCTCGCCCCCCTCCCGTGCCCCAGTACCGCTCCCCCCTCGGCCTGGACCTCCACAGCCTCTTCATCTCCTTCTGCCTGGAGCACGGCCTGCAGTACCTGCTCTACACCTACCTGGAGCACTACAGGTCTGTCAGGGGGTCACAAAGTATATTCTTATTATCTGTATTTATATTTTTCCATTCCGAGTACTTAGTAATACTAGCAATTTTTAAAAAAAAGTTTCAATTAAGAACATGGTTGCAAGTATATATGAGCAGAACTTTTTAAATCAATCATTTAAGCCGAAAAATACATTTATGGGTCTCTCTGGTCGATGCGGCAGCCATTGTTGCTTGTTGCGCAATAAAGCCTCGGGTCGCGTCCTCACTCGGGTCCAAGGGCCATGCACCCCTCTAGCCCTAGGTCTCCCTCTAGCCCTAGGTCTCCCTCTAGCCCTAGGTCTCCCTCTAGCCCTAGGTCTCCCTCTAGCCCTATAGCCCTAGGTCTCCCTCTAGCCCTAGGTCTCCCTCTAGCCCTAGGTCTCCCTCTAGCCCTAGGTCTCCCTCTAGCCCTAGGTCTGCCTCTAGCCCTAGGTCTCCCTCTAGCCCTAGGTCTCCCTCTAGCCCTAGGTCTCCCTCTAGCCCTAGGTCTCCCTCTAGCCCTATAGCCCTAGGTCTCCCTCTAGCCCTAGGTCTGCCTCTAGCCCTAGGTCTCCCTCTAGCCCTAGGTCTACCTCTAGCCCTAGGTCTCCCTCTAGCCCTATAGCCCTAGGTCTCCCTCTAGCCCTAGGTCTCCCTCTAGCACTAGGTCTCCCTCTAGCCCTAGGTCTCCCTCTAGCTCTAGGTCTCCCTCTAGCCCTAGGTCTCCCTCTAGCCCTAGGTCTCCCTCTAGCTCTAGGTCTGCCTCTAGCCCTAGGTCTACCTCTAGCCCTAGGTCTCCCTCTAGCCCTAGGTCTCCCTCTAGCTCTAGGTCTGCCTCTAGCCCTAGGTCTACCTCTAGCCCTAGGTCTCTCTCTAGCTCTAGGTCTCCCTCTAGCCCTAGGTCTCCCTCTAGCTCTAGGTCTGCCTCTAGCCCTAGGTCTACCTCAAGCCCTATGGTCTCCCTCTAGCCCTAGGTCTCCCTCTAGCTCTAGGTCTCCCTCTAGCCCTAGGTCTCCCTCTAGCCCTAGGTCTCCCTCTAGCCCTAGGTCTCCCTCTAGCCCTAGGTCTGCCTCTAGCCCTAGGTCTCCCTCTAGCTCTAGGTCTGCCTCTAGCCCTAGGTCTCCCTCTAGCTCTAGGTCTGCCTCTAGCCCTAGGTCTCCCTCTAGCCCTAGGTCTACCTCTAGCGCTAGGTCTACCTCTAGCTCTAGGTCTGCCTCTAGCCCTAGGTCTCCCTCTAGCCCTAGGTCTCCCTCTAGCCCTAGGTCTCCCTCTAGCCCTAGGTCTACCTCTAGCCCTAGGTCTCCCTCTAGCCCTAGGTCTCCCTCTAGCCCTAGGTCTACCTCTAGCTCTAGGTCTCCCTCTAGCCCTAGGTCTCCCTCTAGCCCTAGGTCTCCCTCTAGCCCTAGGTCTACCTCTAGCCCTAGGTCTACCTCTAGGTCTCCCTCTAGCCCTAGGTCTCCCTCTAGCCCTAGGTCTCCCTCTAGCCCTAGGTCTACCTCTAGCCCTAGGTCTCCCTCTAGCCCTAGGTCTACCTCTAGCCCTAGGTCTACCTCTAGCCCTAGGTCTCCCTCTAGCCCTAGGTCTACCTCTAGCTCTAGGTCTCCCTCTAGCCCTAGGTCTACCTCTAGCCCTAGGTCTACCTCTAGCCCTAGGTCTACCTCTAGCCCTAGGTCTACCTCTAGCTCTAGGTCTCCCTCTAGCCCTAGGTCTACCTCTAGCCCTAGGTCTACCTCTAGCCCTAGGTCTACCTCTAGCTCTAGGTCTCCCTCTAGCCCTAGGTCTACCTCTAGCCCTAGGTCTACCTCTAGCTCTAGGTCTCCCTCTAGCCCTAGGTCTACCTCTAGCCCTAGGTCTACCTCTAGCTCTAGGTCTCCCTCTAGCCCTAGGTCAGAATGGGTATTGGGACAGCACTTAGTCTCGCGTGAACGTGCAAAACCTCGGGGAAGGGGTACGATAGAGAAATTTGATTTTTTTATTTTATTTTATTTAACCAGGAAAGTCCCGTTGAGGTTAAAAACCTCTTTTTCAAGGGAGTCCTGGCCAAGAGGCCGGCAAAAATACAATCAATTACATTTATAAAAGTTATGCAACACAGATCATTAAAAACATTTACAATGTAAACAAGTCATTTCAGGTTCTCTCAATCTGGACTTAAAAGCATTTAAGGAAATAAATTCAGATAATTTCAGGTTTTTTTGCAAAGAGTTCCATGCAGAAGGAGCGGAGTTTTCCCAGCGGCAAGTGATCATCTGATCGCAACGAATGGGAACCACCACCTCTCCATGTGATTAAACTACTGATGTAGACCTAGCATGGTCTTATAGATAGAGATATGCCAACGCCCTGATCTCCTGTTCATCCCACTCACAATGATGGGTTAGATTTTTACAATTTGTAATAAATCTCAGAGACGCATGGTCCACAGAGTCAATCTTATGCAGACATTGTGCTGAGGCGGTCCCATACACCATGTCACCATAATCTAGGCCATAAAAAGGTGACAAAAAGGCGGTGAAAAGGCAGAGATGTAACCATAGTCCTCAGAAATAAACCGGAGGCGCCAACACATAGACAGAGGACGGGGACAACCATCCAAAAAGGCGGCAAAAAGGCGGCAAAAAGGCGACGAAAAGGCGACGAAAAGGCGACAAAAAGGCGGCAAAAAGGCGACGAAAAGGCTGCAAAAAGGCGATAAAAAGGCAACAAACGACCAATAAAAATGCAACAAACGGCAGATAAAAAGGCAACAAACGGCCAATAAAAAGGTGATAAAAAGGTGACAAAAAGGCGGTGAAAAGGCAGAGATGTAACCATAGTCCTCAGAAATAAACCGGAGGCGCCAACACATAGACAGAGGACGGGGACAACCATCCAAAAAGGTGACAAAAAGGCGGCAAAAAGGCGGCAAAAAGGCGGCAAAAAGGCGACGAAAAGGCGACAAAAAGGCGACGAAAAGGCAACAAACGGCCAATAAAAATGCAACAAACGGCCAATAAAAAGGTGATAAAAAGGTGACAAAAAGGCGACGAAAAGGCAGAGATGTAACCATAGTCCTCAGAAACCAGCCGCAGGTTAGAGCGCCAACACAGAGACAGAGGACGGGGACGGACATCCAAAAAGGTGACAAAAAGGCAACAAAAAGGCAACAAAAAGGTGACAAAAAGGCGGCAAAAAGGCGGCAAAAAGGTGACAAAAAGGCGGCAAAAAGGCGACGAAAAGGCTGCAAAAAGGCGATAAAAATGCAACAAACGACTAATAAAAATGCGATAAAAAGGCGACGAAAAGGCAGAGATGTAACCATAGTCCTCAGAAACCAGCCGCAGGTTAGAGCGCCAACACAGAGACAGAGGACGGGGACGGACATCCAAAAAGGTGACAAAAAGGTGATAAAAAGGCGACGAAAAGGCAGAGATGTAACCATAGTCCTCAGAAACCAGCCGCAGGTTAGAGCGCCAACACAGAGACAGAGGACGGGGACGGACATCCGGCCGAAATGAGTGAAACGGAGCAATCCCGGAAGTGGAATGTCGTGAATTTAGACTATGACTTTTAACAAAGATTGACTTCAAAGAAGTACAAGTGTACACCAGATTACAGGCTACACCTTTATGAAAAGTGGACATCATGTTCACTCGTCACCTGGACTAAGATGGTCGCATCGTATTTCTACGTTTCTCAGAACAACTTTGATTCTCTATAAGACAGATTATGTTGCAGTGACTAGCTGCTTTTTCACTTTAAAAGAAAACCAAAATGTAAGTTTCTTCACAAGGTTGTCGATATGAGGCGTAAAAGAGAGGACATCATCAGTCCTGTGTCCGTCCTCCACAGGTTGACACCCAGGAACTGTCCCCTGTTGACCAATCGGAGCGTGTCGGAGAGCCAGCCGTGGTTCGAGATGCTGGTGAAGATCCAGGAGATCACCAGAGACCTGTCAGGTACCACGCTGCCGCACGGCATTCTGGGAGAGGAGGAGAAAACGCTCCGGGTTGTTTTGTTATACCTCGTGTTGTCTTGCTGTCAAAATTTAAAAATCGACACTTTTATTGACGCTTTTTATCGATGTTTTTAACTTTTTCTCACATTTTTGTCCCTTTTTCAACACTTTTTGATGCTTTTTTTCAATGTTTGTCACTTTTGACGTTTTCAACACTACGTAACACTGACTTATTAACTTTAGTTTTACAGTTATTTTCGGAATTTCTGGTCAATAAACCTCATTTATAGGAAATTATACCTAATGTTTGAGTTAGAAAAGCAGAAATTAGGAATTATTGAGACTAAAATTAAAGGAATGGATGTTGATGATAATCACAGACTGGAATATGTCAACTTTTACTCAATACTATTTCAAAAACACTTCCATTTGTTTTACAATGCTATAAAATTGAATAAGACGCCCCAAAATTAATGAAAGTAGAGATTTGTACTTGGCAAAGAGCGTTGGGTGGAATCAATCATGTTATTTTGGGGGATTACAACTGGATAGTTATAGAATAAAGAAAGTCCACAAAAATCCATCGAAAAATCTTTTAGTCCGACTGTACATGCAACGGAAATTAAAGATATTTAATGTAAAGTACACACTTTGCATTTCTTTAGACCAATCACAGCGGACTTGGGGGGCGGGCTCTGCTAAATACCCTCGGGAAGGCCCTTTATGTTCTGACCCTTTAATAGATTAAGTAATTAATTGCTAATTGAGTATTTGAGTATTTGAAAAAACATATCTGGCAGAAAACTTGTTAATGGAAGTGATCGTTAGTGTATGCTTTAGTTCTGCAGATTTAGTACTTTGAGTTCATTTTGATTAAATACAAATACACAAGAAGCAAGAATGGTCTTAATTAATGTTTGTGTGTGTGTGTGTGTTTTTCTCTCACTCTCTGTCTGTCTCTCTCTCTTTCTTTCTGTATGTCTGTCTGTGTGTGTGTGTGTGTGTGTGTGTGTGTGTCTCTGTGTGTGTGTGTGTGTGTGTGTCTGTGTCTGTGTCTGTGTGTCTCTCTCTGTCTGTGTGTGTCTGTGTCTGTGTGTGTGTGTGTGTGTGTGTGTGTCTGTGTGTCTGTGTGTGTGTCTGTGTGTGTGTGTGTGTGTCTGTGTGTGTCTGTGTGTCTGTGTCTGTGTGTGTGTGTGTGTGTGTGTGTGTGTGTGTGTGTGTGTGTGTGTGTCTGTGTCTGTGTGTGTGTGTCTCTCTCTGTCTGTGTGTCTCTGTGTCCCAGATCCAGGACTGGTGTTCCAAGCCAGTCTAACCAGTGCCCAGGTGCTGTTGCCGGGCAGCCAGGCGTCCCTCAGCAGTCTGCTGTTGGAGGGCCACAGCCTGCTGGCCCTGGCGGCCATCATGTTGGCCCCCGGAGGCATCGACCAGGTGCAGTAGCAGTAGTACTGTAGTAGTAAAGTAGTACTTCTTTAAGGAGTAACAAGTAAACAGTAACATCTTACATGTCATTGTCAACACTGGTCCTGTTCAGGTGGTTCAGGGCCAACGCTCCGGCCAATCAGAGAGGACCGTCGACCCCCAGCTCCTGAAGTTGGCGCTGGGTCCGCACGCCAAGCTGAGGGCCGCCCTGTTCCCCGCCGGGCCCCGAGGACACAGCCCGTCCTCCGACATCTCCGTCTATCACCTCCTGCAGGTACGCTCACAGGCTGCATTATACCTGGGGGGGCTCCTTAAAGCTGCATTATATCTGATCTCCTGCAGGGGGGGGGGGGGTCCTTAAAGCTGCATTATACCTGATCTCCAGCAGGGGGGGGGGGGTCCTTAAAGCTGCATTATACCTGATCTCCAGCAGGGGGGGACTCCTTAAAGCTGCATTATATCTGATCTCCAGCAGGGGGGGACTCCTTAAAGCTGCATTATACCTGATCTCCAGCAGGGGGGGTGATGGTTGTCCCATAGTGATCATGTGATGTTATATTCATATGAATGTTGTGATTCAGTGTAAATGAATGGAAACACCTTAAAATGTCTCCAACCAATCAGATGTCCCAGTCTGACCCTAAAACAGCGTCATGTGACGTCATCACCAGGTGTTTATCGGCTGATGGAAACACACCTTCACCAGATTTATTCACCGGAGTGTTTTTACCGAGCCTCAGATCATTTGATTGACAGGTGGGCGGAGACTTATCTTCTGTGTGTGTGATGTGTCTTCCAGTCGCTCCACCCTCTGGACCCGTCCCGGCTGTTCGGCTGGCAGGCCGCAAACACCATCAACTCCACCGGTGAGCTCTGAAAACCAGGTCCAGCATCAGGGACCGGGGTTTTGCTCGTCTTTTTTTGACCGTTTTGTGTCTTTCCCCCGATGTTTTTGTCACTTTTTTAACATTTGTCGACTTTTTGTGAGAAATTTTTGTGTGTTTTTTTCCCCTCCAAATTTTTAAAGCTTCTTCATTTTATTTTTTTTTTACATTTTTCACCTTGTTCGGCATTTTTTTTATTTTTTTTTTTATTTTTTTACTTTTATTCACATTTTAGTCCCTTTTATTGACATCTGTCTTTTTTTTTTTTACATTTTTGTCACACACAAGCCTTTTTAT
>CM057244.1:32036609-32039109 GCA_029931835.1 Etheostoma nigrum | reverse complement strand
ACACCCCCCTATGCCAATCTCCAACAATCGCTGTGTCATTGAACCATATTTGGTTCTCCCTCCAGGTGAGGTCTCTGGCAGCTCAGTTTGGCCCCACCCTGCAGGCCCACCTGAGTCTGGCGTTTCAGGACCTGCAGGTGTACAGTCAGGACCCCCCTGGCTCCGGGGAGCAGCCAGTCTTCCCGAGCCCAGACGAGGAGCACCCCAGGGAGCTGTTCCAGGTCCTCCTGCAGAGCCAGGAGGAGGCGGCGCCCGTCAGGTTCCTGCTGCGGGAGGCGCTGCTGCAGCGCTGCCCGACGCTGGCTGTGATGGCCGCCTGCCAACAGGTAACACCGCACACAACAGATGGTCGTCATGGTGATTAACGTCTGGATCATTTCCTGGATGAATGTAATAGTTGTTTGGTGGTGACAGATGTTGATCCGTGGACTGTCACAGAGGAGAGAAGGAACTAGAAAACACTCACATTTAACAGGCTGACATCAGGGAATCTTTAGATTAGATTCAACTTTATTGTCATTACACAGGTACAAGGCAACGAAATGCAGTTTGGGTCTAACCAGAAGTGCAATAGCAGCCGGTGCAGGATATACACTGGTTCCATGAGTGCAGGATATGGATATGTACTTATTAAATATAGAAATGAATACTATTATAAAAAGAATTTTACAGATGGGTTTGTCCTATGAATATAAAATATAGATAACTAGTATTGTGAGCAAGATTTACAGCTGGATATGTACTGAATATAATATACAGTTTGGGTATTACTATAAGTAGAAATTTTACAGATATGTAAAATGAACATAATATGAGCAAGATTTACAGGTGAATATGTACTGAATATAATATAATATACAGGTGGATATTACTAGTAGAAATTTGACAGATATGTACAATGAACATAATATACTAATGATTTACAGAGTTTACAGGTGAATATGTACTATGAATATATATACAGGCGGCTATTATTGACAGAATTTTTACAGATAGATATAATAATTTAGGCTAAATGAGCAGTATAACAATGATTTAAGGTAGTACAAATAAAGTTTGGGCAGAAGATATCCGAATTAAAGTGCAGAGGAAAGTAATTGCACATTACAGTTAAGGTGCGGTAATGCAGATGTACAGTATATGTTAACAATTTACTTTTTTATCATAAAATATTACTCAGATGAATCTATTCATTTATAATAGTTGACTCGCTAATCGGTTCATTTTCGCAGCAGGGCTGGGCGACGTGGAGAAAATCAAATATCACGATATTTTTTACCAAATACCTCGATATCAACAACGCAACGATATTGTAGTGTTGACTATTGGTACTCCAGCCTCCAGACCAAAATCCGGAAGGATTAAGGGTCCGACATCGAGTAATTAAAGTCGGCCATCTCGCGGGGCGGCACCATGCGGGCGTTTGAAAATCTCACTGCACGCTATTGGATAACTCCACGACCAATCACAACAACACACGCGGGGACGTATCCAGGCCCCGCACGGTGCAGCTTCACTCTGGCCCCGCCTACATCAGATACACCGATCTGATTGGTGCAGCTAGCCTCTGGCCCCGCCTATATCAGATACACCGATGTGATTGGTGCAGCTGACCTCTGGCCCCGCCTATATCAGATACACCGATGTGATTGGTGCAGCTGACCTCTGGCCCCGCCTATATCAGATACACCGATCTGATTGGTGCAGCTGGCCTCTGGCCCCGCCTACATCAGATACACCGATGTGATTGGTGCAGCTCTCTGGCCCTCCTATATCAGATACACTGATGTGATTGGTGCAGCTCTCTGGCCCTCCTATATCAGATACACTGATGTGATTGGTGCAGCTCTCTGGCCCCGCCTGTATCAGATACACTGATGTGATTGGTGCAGCTCTCTGGCCCCGCCTATATCAGATACACCGGTGTGATTGGTGCAGCTCGGCTACAAGGGCATAGTTAATGAGCAGCATTACTCGATGCCAGAGTAACTCGCTGAGCAAATTCAAAGTGAGCTCTCCGAGAACTCTGGTTTCCAAGGTACTATGTCCATATTGTCCATATTGTCCATATTGGGATTTCTATAGTTGCCAATAATTGTGCAGCCCTCCAACTCTCTCAGTAACCGTGTCCCACCTCCAGGGGGCGGAGCTGCTGGCGTGCCTCTGCGTGTGGGTGCTGACCTCCGTGGATGATGTCACAGCGGGGGAAGCCACCGCCCACCTGGCTCAAGCCCCACAGCACCACGAGTGGAGCCTGCACGACCTGTCGATCATCTGGAGGACGCTCCTGGGGCGGGGCCACGTCAGGCCCCTCCTCCGAGGCTTCCAGCTCTTCCAGAGGGTAATGTCCCCCTCAGCTCAAATCTGAGATCAGATGAAAACAATGAGTTTTTGGATATGAGATCAGAGAACGAGATTTAAAAATATTAGTCTTTTCCTGGAAAACCCTGCTGTTCTCCCAGAAATGTTTTTATATGCAGCATATTAAGTTTGACTGGAC
>CM057244.1:32026609-32029109 GCA_029931835.1 Etheostoma nigrum | reverse complement strand
TATTTGAGTCTGTTTTTGTTTGTTTGTGTGGTATCTTGTCCAGGACCCCCTCGAAAACGAGATGGTACATCTCAAGGGGTTATCCTAATAAAAGTATTTTTATGGAGGGGGGTATTTTAATTCCAAAGGCCAAGGGAACTTTATCAGGATGCATAGTATCCTGATCCATGAAATAACTTTAATAATAAGAATGTACCTCTATGGGAATTTAACATAGGGGGTGTATACTTATGCCCCCTGTATTTTAACATAGGGGGGTGTATACTTATGCCCCTGTATTTTAACATAGGGGGGTGTATACTTATGCCCCTGTATTTTAACATAGGGGGTGTATACTTATGCCCCTGTATTTTAACATAGGGGGGTGTATACTTATGCCCCCTGTATTTTAACATAGGGGGGTGTATACTTATGCCCCTGTATTTTAACATAGGGGGTGTATACTTATGCCCCTGTATTTTAACATAGGGGGGTGTATACTTATGCCCCTGTATTTTAACATAGGGGGGTGTATACTTATGCCCCTGTATTTTAACATAGGGGGTGTATACTTATGCCCCTGTATTTTAACATAGGGGGGTGTATACTTATGCCCCTGTATTTTAACATAGGGGGGTGTATACTTATGCCCCTGTATTTTAACATAGGGGGGTGTGTACTTATGCCCCCTGTATTTTAACATAGGGGGTGTATACTTATGCCCCTGTATTTTAACATAGGGGGGTGTATACTTATGCCCCCTGTATTTTAACATAGGGGGGTGTATACTTATGCCCCCCGTATTTTAACATAGGGGGGTGTATACTTATGCCCCCTGTATTTTAACATAGGGGGGTGTATACTTATGCCCCTGTATTTTAACATAGGGGGGTGTATACTTATGCCCCCTGTATTTTAACATAGGGGGGTGTATACTTATGCCCCCTGTATTTTAACATAGGGGGGTGTGTACTTATGCCCCCTGTATTTTAACATAGGGGGGTGTGTACTTATGCCCCCTGTATTTTAACATAGGGGGGTGTATACTTATGCCCTTGTATTTTAACATAGGGGGTGTATACTTATGCCCCCTGTATTTTAACATAGGGGGGTGTATACTTATGCCCCCTGTATTTTAACATAGGGGGGTGTATACTTATGCCCCCTGTATTTTAACATAAGGGGGTGTATACTTATGCCCCCTGTATTTTAACATAGGGGGTGTATACTTATGCCCCCTGTATTTTAACATAGGGGGGTGTATACTTATGCCCTTGTATTTTAACATAGGGGGTGTATACTTATGCCCCCTGTATTTTAACATAGGGGGGTGTATACTTATGCCCCCTGTATTTTAACATAGGGGGTGTATACTTATGCCCTTGTATTTTAACATAGGGGGTGTATACTTATGCCCCTGTATTTTAACATAGGGGGGTGTATACTTATGCCCCTGTATTTTAACATAGGGGGGTGTATACTTATGCCCTTGTATTTTAACATAGGGGGGTGTATACTTATGCCCCTGTATTTTAACATAGGGGGGTGTATACTTATGCCCTTGTATTTTAACATAGGGGGTGTATACTTATGCCCCCTGTATTTTATTTTAAGTTCTTACAAATTTCTGATATAGAAACTTTTTGAAAATGGGCCAAATTTGACCCGAGGACACCAGGAGGGGTAATTACAGTTGTGCTCATAAGTTTACATACCCATAATAAAATTGGCTAAAAAGAGGAATAAAACAATCATCTTTTGGAAATTGATCTTAATGGTTTAATTAAACAATTATGTAAAATCCAACCTTTAAGGACACCAGTTTTCTTTGTGGATAAATAATGTATTGTGAATAAATAAATATTCTTCCTTAAAATACAGGGGGCATAAGTATACATACCCCTATGTTAAATTCCCATAGAGGCAGGCAGATTTTTATTATTAAAGGCCAGTCATTTCATGGAACAGGATACTATGCATCCTGATAAAATTCCCTTGGCCTTTGGAATTAAAATAGCCCCATATCATCATATACACTTCACCATACCTAGAGATTGGCATGGGATACTTTCCATAAAATCATCTCTCAATGCAAATCAAACCGACTATTAGTCTAACTGAAATAGAACCATGCCAATCTCTAGGTATGGTGAAGTGTATATGATGATATGGGGCTATTTTAATTCCAAAGGCCAAGGGAATTTTATCAGGATGCATAGTATCCTGTTCCATGAAATGACTGGCCTTTAATAATAAAAATCTGCCTGCCTCTATGGGAATTTAACATAGGGGTATGTATACTTATGCCCCCTGTATTTTAAGGAAGAATATTTATTTATTCACAATACATTATTTATCCACAAAGAAAACTGGTGTCCTTAAAGGTTGGATATTACATAATTGTTTAATTAAAGCATTAAGATCAATTTCCAAAAGATGATTTTTTTATTCCTCTTTTTAGCCAATTTTATTATGGGTATGTAAACTTATGAGCACAACTGTATGATGGCTGTCCATTAGA
>CM057244.1:32016609-32021609 GCA_029931835.1 Etheostoma nigrum | reverse complement strand
TTTTTGTGGCAGTTTTTTTCAACATCTTTTCTCATTTTTGTCACTTTATTTGACATTTTTCTCTCTTTTACCAGTTGTTTTTTCTCCAAATGCTATAATATTGACAACAAACACCCAAATTCAATGAAAGTAGACAACTGACACACTATGCTTGTTACACACACAGGGACACACACACTATGCTTGTTACACACACAGGGACACACACTATGCTTGTTACACACACAGGGACACACTCTATGCTTGTTACACACACAGGGACACACACTATGCTTGTTACACACACAGGGACTCACACTATGCTTATTGAACATAGGGTCAAGTCTAACGTACTGCACCTTTAAGTGAGTAACATAATGTGTCCCCCCCCGTGGGCGTCCCTGGGCGTCCTCAGACCTCCAGCCTGAAGACGGCTCTGCTGGACTACATAAAGCGCTGCCTCCCCGCCGACAGCGAGAAACACAACATGGTGGCGCTGTGCTTCAGCATGCGGCGCGAGATCGGAGAGAACCACGAGATGGCCGCCAGGACACAGCTGAAGATCATCGAGTCCCAGGCCTGGGGTGAGTCTCTGATCCGGTCTCTCTGTGTCTGATCCGGTCTCTCTGTGTCTGATCTAGTCTCTCTGTGTCTGATCCAGTCTCTCTATGTCTGATCTGGACTCTCTGTGTCTCTCTGTGTCTGATCCGGTCTCTCTGTGTCTGATCCGGTCTCTCCTTGTGTCTCTTTGTGTCTGATCTGGTCTCTCTGTGTCTGATCTGGACTCTCTGTGTCTGATCTGGTCTCTCTGTGTCTCTCTGTGTCTGATCCGGTCTCTCTGTGTCTGATCTGGTCTCTCTGTGTCTCTCTGTGTCTGATCCGGTCTCTGTGTCTGATCCGGTCTCTCTATGTCCGATCTGGACTCTCTGTGTCTCTCTGTGTCTGATCCGGTCTCTCTGTGTCTGATCCGGTCTCTCTGTGTCTGATCCAGTCTCTCTGTGTCTGATCCGGTCTCTCTGTGTCTGATCCGGTCTTTCTGTGTCTGATCCGGTCTCTGAACCAGTCGTCACTCCGGATCTGAAGAGCTCGCTGGTCAAGGTGTTGGGGCTGCTGAGGGACGCAGCAGAGAGCTTCTCCAAGGTATCTCTAACTATTAAATGATATATATTAAAATGATTATATTAAAGGACTCGAGGTGATGGTGCTGTATGGATCCTGGTCTTATATACCAAGACTGGTTTGGAGGGGTTATTATTCGGTTGGATGTAGATAGACGGGAACAAAGAAGATAGATGGAAGAGAAAGAGAGAAATGTGTAAAGGTGTGTGTGTGTGTATGCATGTGTGCATGCATGTGTGTATGCCTGTGTGTGTGTATGCCTGTGTGTATGCATATGCATGTGTGTATGCATGTGTGTGTGTATGCCTGTGTGTATGCCTGTGTGCATGCATGTGTGTATGCATGTGTGTATGCATGTGTGTATGCCTATGCATGTATGCCTGTGTGTATGCATGTGTATGCCTGTGTGTATGCATGTGTGTGTATGCCTGTGTGTGTATGCATATGCATGTGTGTATGCATGTGTGTGTATGCCTGTGTGTGTATGCATATGCATGTGTGTGTGTGTGTGTATGCATGTGTGTGTGTGTATGCATGTGTGTATGCCTATGCATGTGTGTATGCCTGTGTGTATGCATGTGTGTATGCCTGTGTACATGTGTGTATGCATGTGTGTGTGTGTGTATGCGTGTGTGTATGCATGTGTGTGTGTGTGTGTGTATGCATGTGTGTGTGTGTATGCATGTGTGTATGCCTGTGTATGCATGTGTGTGTGTGTATGCATGTGTGTATGCATGTGTGTGTGTGTATGCATGTGTGTATGCATGTGTGTATGCATGTGTGTATGCCTGTATGTATGCCTGTGTGTATGCGTGTGTGTGTGTGTGTGTGTATGCATGTGTGTATGCATGTGTGTGTGTGTGTGCCTGTGTGTGTGTGTGTGCGTGTGAGTGTGCCTGTGTGGGTGTGTGTGTGTGTGTGTGTGTATGCCTGTGTGTATGCATGTTATGTGAGTGTAAGCAGGTGGATATGAATGTATGAATAATGTGTATAAATAAGTGAAAACATCAAATTGTTTTAACTAAAGGATATTAATAGAAAAAGGGGGGGGGGGGGGGTAGGACTTCTTCCCACTTCTCTTTGAACATAGGATTTGATTATTTGAATCACTTACAATAATTTGGGAAGAATGTTGTTATTCATCTCTTTCTTAAATTTGATGATGAGATATATAGAAATAAAGTGTGATTGATTAAAGGAGCGACACATGAAGGAATAAATAAATGTAATATACAGCTGATAAAAACAGAGTAGAGACGGCAGAATTCACCCGCTTTTGGCACACGGTTGGGTGTTAATTTCATTCATTCATGATAAGGTGTGTGTGTGTGTGTGTGTGTGTGTGTGTGTGTGTGTGTGTAACAGATTAAAAAAGACTGCAAAATAACGGGTGTTAATTTCATTCATTCATGATAAGATATTTTGTGTGTGTTTGTGTGTCTGTGTGTGTGTGTGTCTGTCTTTCTGTGTATGTGTGTGTTTCTGTGTGTGTGCGTGCGTGCGTGTGTGTGTGTGTGTGTGTGTGTGCGTGCGTGCGTGCATGCGTCTGTGTGTATGTGTGTGCGTGTGTGTGTGTGTGCGTGTGTGTCTGTGTGTCTGTGTGTGTTTCTGTGTGTGTGTGTGTGTGTTTCTCTGTGTGTGTGTGTGTGCGTGTGCGTCTGTGTGTGTGTGTGTGTGCGTGCGTGCATGCGTCTGTGTGTATGTGTGTGCGTGTGTGTGCGTGCGTGTCTGTGTGTGTGTGTGCGTGCGTGCGTCTGTGTGTGTGTCTGTGTGTGCGTGTGTGTGTGTGTGTCTGTGTGTGTGTGTGTCTGTGTGTGTGTGTGTGCATGTGTCTGTGTGTGTGCATGTGTCTGTGTGTGTATGTGTGTGTGTCTGTGCGTGTGTGTCTGTGTGTGTGTCTGTGTGTGTGTGTGTGTCTGTGTGTGTGTGTGTGTCTGTGTGTGTGTCTGTGTGTGTGTGTGTGTGTGTCTCTCCAGGACTCGTGTGTGCGTCAGGCGAGTCGCTGTGTCCGCACGGCGAAGCTGGTGGCCCTCCAGCTGCACTTCCTGACCCGGGGGTCCGAGCTGCGCGTCGTCAACCTGCGGCCGGCGGAGCTGCTGGACGCCGTCACGGCGTTGCCACGGTGCTACCAGGTCGCTCACATTACCCACAATCCTCTACTCCAAACGCCGTACCCCTCCGAGATCTCCACCGCTAACCTCCGTCGGCTTCAAAGAGAGCTCGAAGACCTCTCTATCTTCTAAATGTTCTACATCATTAGGGGGGCGTCGATACTGCATAGTATCTTCAGTGGAAATACTGTATCAACACACAGACTCCAAGTATTGATCTGTTATTCTATATTCTATATATATTCTATATTCTATATTATAAATTATATATAATATATGTGTTGGTCAGTTTGTCCCATTCTGCAGCGATAACATTGAAGATGAACAAACAGAGAAATGTTTCTTTTTAGATGAAACAGATGTTGAGAAGTTTCCTTTTGGGGACGTCGTTAGAAATTGGGGAAAAATTAAGAAGTTGGAGAAAAGGTTAAAAACTGCAATATATCGGAGAATATTGCAATATGTTTAAAAATTGCAATAATATCGTATCGTGGTATAAGTATCGTGATGATATCAGGAGGCGTCTGGTGATCCCCCCCCCCCATACATCATCTCAAAATGTTACATTTTATTCTTTACATTTCTTTATTTAACCTTCATGTTGCCCTCATGTTGTCCTCATGTTGCCCTCATGTTGTCCTCATGTTGTCCTCATGTTGTCTTCATGTTGTCTTCATGTTGTCCTCATGTTGCCCTCATGTTGTCCTCATGTTGCCCTCATGTTGTCCTCATGTTGCCTTCATGTTGTCTTCATGTTGTCTTCATGTTGTCCTCATGTTATCCTCATGTTGTCCTCATGTTGTCCTCATGTTGTCTTCATGTTGCCCTCATGTTGCCCTCATGTTGTCCTCATGTTGCCCTCATGTTGTCTTCATGTTGTCTTCACGTTGTCTTCATGTTGCCATCATGTTGCCTTCATGTTGTCCTCATGTTGTCCGCATGTTGTCCGCATGTTGTCCTCATGTTGCCTTCATGTTTTCCTCATGTTGTCCTCATGTTGCCCTCATGTTGTCCTCATGTTTCCCTCATGTTGTCTTCATGTTGTCCTCATGTTGTCTTCATGTTGTCCTCATGTTGTCTTCATGTTGCTCTCGTGTTGTCCTCGTGTTATCCTCATGTTGCCCTCATGTTGTCTTCATGTTGCTCTCGTGTTGTCCTCGTGTTATCCTCATGTTGACCTCATGTTGCCCTCATGTTGTCCTCATGTTGTCTTCATGTTGTCCTCATGTTATCCTCATGTTGCCCTCATGTTGCCCTCATGGTGTCCTCATGTTATCTTCATGTTGTCCTCATGTTGTCCTTATGTTGTCCTCATGTTATCCTCATGTTATCTTCATGTTGTCCTCATGTTGTCCTCATGTTGTCTTCATGTTGTCCTCATGTTGTCCTTATGTTGTCCTCATGTTATCCTCATGTTATCTTCATGTTGTCTTCATGTTGTCCTCATGTTGTCTTCATGTTGTCCTCATGTTGTCCTCATGTTGCCCTCATGTTGTCCTCATGTTGTCTTCATGTATTCCTCATGTTATCCTCATGTTGTCCTATGGCTCTCCCTGATTGGTCGGTCCATCTCTGATTATATCCCGTGTGTTGTGTTCTCTCTCTCAGGTGTTTGTGGTGTCGGAGGCGTACAGCTACAGTCCAGACTGGGCGGAGATTCTGTACCAGAAGGTGATCCTGAACGGAGACTTTGTTTACCTGGAGGACCTCAAACGCCACCGGCCGCTCACCTCCACCCTGTTTGAGGACATTTTCAAAAAGTAAGACGGAAGAAAAAACGGTTTCTCCTCC
>CM057244.1:31958434-32016109 GCA_029931835.1 Etheostoma nigrum | reverse complement strand
CTCTGCATCACATACACCTGAGCGCACCGACAGGCTGCCCAAAAAACCCGGACTGGACTACAGCGCTATTCACACTTCACCTATACCTGTTCTCCAATTATCTACAAATTCCCTTGATGTCTTTCCTCAATTGCATTACCCCCCCACACGCACTGTTAACTGGGACAACCTCAGATCTTTCCAGCCCGCCCACATCTCACCACCCTCTCACCATGCCAATTTTGCCCTCCTCAACACCCGATCAATCAACAATAAAGCCCCTGTCCTTCATGAACTAATCCTCGACAACTCGCTGGACTTTCTTCTGCTCACCGAAACCTGGCAACAACCCAATGACTTCTTCTTCCTCAACCAAGCATCCCCAACTGGATACAATTACATTTGCAAACCCCGCCCCTCCCGACGTGGTGGCGGCCTCGCCGTCATTTACAGTCAGAACTTCCGGATCACCGAACTCACCCTCCCCTCTGTATCTTCATTTGAATATCTCGCCTTCAAAGCTCTTTCCTCCATGACAGTTCTCCTCATCTACCGGCCACCTAAACCAAACCCTTCCTTCCTCTCAGACTTCACAGAACTCCTCACACTAGCCTCATCTCTCTCCTCACGTCTGCTGCTACTCGGTGACTTCAACATCCATATTGACTCCCCCACCTGCAAGCTGTCATCAGAATTCACCACTTTGCTGGACAACTTCACTCTCATCCAACATGTCACATTCCCCACCCATGACAAAGGACACATCCTTGACCTGGTTTGCTCCATCAACCTGCCTATCCTGGACCTCCATCCATGCCTCTTTCCCCTCTCTGATCACAAACTGATACGGTTCATCATTCCTTCTCCAACCGCACGCCCACGCATCCTTCGAGAAATCACCTTCCGCAATCTTAAGTCCATTGATCCCCACCATCTCTCTGACCTGCTCTCTTCCACTCTCCACCTGGACTCAACCCTCACCTCACCTGACGATCTCGCAAACCACCTCAACTCCGTCTTGTCTTCCTCTCTTAACTCTCTGGCCCCCCTCAAAACAAAAACCGTTACCTTTAACACCTCGTCACCCTGGTACACACCTGCACTCCGGAAAATGAAACAAACTGGCCGCCAACTCGAACGCCTGACAAAAAAATCATCTCTTACAGTCCACCATGAAGCCTATAAACTCCACCTCACTGCCTACAAAGAGGCTCTCATTTCTGCCAAATCTGCCTACCTCTCCTCCATCTTCACCAACCCCTGTCATAACTCCAGAACCCTCTTCTCCACAATGAATAACCTCATCAAGCCTCGGACCAACACCCACCCTACTTCGTCTCCTGATCTCTGCAACTCATTCCTTCACTTTTTCGCAGACAAAATTAACACCATTTATCAGTCTCTATCCCCTGCATCTGACCTCCCAGGATCTACTAAAGTGCCTACCACGGACCCTCCTCTCCCTATCCGGCCTGACCTCCCTTCTCCTCCTCCACACTGCCTTCTCTCCCAGTTTGACCTGGTCACCACCCCTGATATCTCTAAACTCATCAGCTCTTCCAAACCCACTACCTGCTCACTGGACTCCCTACCTACTCCTCTCTTGAAGTTATGCCTCCCCGTCCTCTCCCCCTACCTCACTAACCTCTTCAACTCCTCTCTGTCCCTTGGAACTGTCCCCTCTGCTTTCAAAACAGCTGCTGTCACCCCAGTCCTTAAAAAACCTGGTCTGGATCCCTCTTCCCTTAATAATTACCGCCCCATATCCAACCTCCCCTTTCTGTCTAAAACCCTTGAACGTATAGTTGCCTCACAATTACAAACTCATCTCCTTGCCAATAACCAATTTGAACCCTTCCAATCTGGTTTTCGCCCCCTCCACAGCACAGAAACGGCTCTGCTCAAAGTCTTCAACGACCTACTCACTTCTGCTGACACCGGTTCCCTCAACATCCTCATTCTTCTTGACCTGAGTGCAGCCTTCGATACTGTGAGCCACAACATCCTGCTCACCAGACTCAAAGACCTTGGTATCGAAGGTACTGCACTCACCTGGCTCCGTTCCTACCTTTCTGACAGATCTCATTTCATCTCCCTTCATAACCATACCTCTACTACTGCCTCAGTCAACCAAGGCGTTCCCCAAGGCTCTGTACTCGGCCCCCTACTTTTCATCATCTACATCCTCCCCCTTGGTCAGATACTCCGCCATTTCAACCTGAACTTTCACTGTTATGCCGATGACACCCAGATCTACCTCAGCACCAACTCCCCCCACAATCCCCCCCTCTCCCACATCAACTCCTGTCTGTCAGCGATCAAAACCTGGATGCACCACAACTTCCTCAAACTAAACAGCAATAAAACAGAATTCCTCCTCATAGGCTCCAAATCCACTCTCAGCAAAGCCAATAACCCCACTCTCACCATTGACGGCACCATCGTCTCTCCATCTCCCCAGGCCCGCAATCTTGGTGTGATTTTTGATTCAACTCTCTCCCTTGAGCCTCACATCCGTCAAGTCATCAAAACCTCCTTCTTTCATCTTCGAAATATTGCCAAAATCAGACCCTCACTCACTCCCTCTGCTGCCGAAAGACTTATTCATGCCTTCATCTCCTCACGACTTGACTATTGCAACTCACTACTCCTCGGCATCAGCTCAACCTCCATTAAAAGGCTCCAACTGGTTCAGAACTCAGCCGCACGACTCATCACCCGCTCCACATCCTGGCACCACATCACTCCGGTCCTAAAACAGCTACACTGGCTTCCCATTTCTCACCGGATCACATACAAAATCCTGGTCCTTACCTACAAAGCCATACATCACCTTGCCCCGTCATACCTCACTGTCCTCCTCTCCCCCTACCAACCTTCACGGTCCCTCAGATCCACCTCAGCCGGTCTCCTCTACGTCCCCAAGTCAAAGCTCTGCAGTTTTGGGGACAGAGCCTTTTCCAGGGCAGCTCCCAGGCTCTGGAACTCCCTCCCCCATGAGATCCGCATCTCTGAGTCCCTCACCATTTTTCAGTCCCGTCTGAAGACCCATCTCTTCTGTTCTGCCTATCCTTAGCTTTTATTTATGTATTTATTTAATTTTATTTTTTTTTTTTTTTTTTTTCTACTCTGTAAAGCGACTTTGAGCTTGGGAAAAGCGCTATACAAATTCAATTTATTATTATTATTATTATGTACCTGTACTAGTAATATATACACCTGTAGTAGTACTCATATATACATCTGTAGTAGTACCCATATATACACCTGTACTACTCAAATATACACCTGTACTACTCATATACACTTGTACTACTCATACAGTACATACACCTGCACTACTCATATATATATTTATATTCACCTGTACTACTAACACATCTGTCTGCCTGTCTGTCTGTCTGTCTGTCTGTCTGTCTGTCTGTCTGTCTGTCTGTCCCCAGAGAGAGTCTGTACCGTCTCCTTCCTCAAACGACTCCAGAGAATCTCCAGAAGAACTTAAGTCTGTTTACAGTCGACCCGACGACCAGATACCTGAACACCAAGCTGCTGCTGACCACACCTGACCAGGTAACACACACCTGACCAGGTAACACACAGACTGGCACACACCTGACCAGGTAACACACACCTGACCAGGTAACAGACACTTGACCAAGTAACACGCACCTGACCAGGTAACACACACCTGACCAGGTAACAGACACCTGACCAGGTAACACACCTATATAATAATATATATAATAATATAAAAACCTTTCTCTTTGTTTCAGGTGAGACACCTGGTGGACACAGGTGAGGGGGCGGGGCTTAACACAGCCTGCGGTGACATTGTCCGCCTGCCGTCATCCCGCAGTGAGTCACCATGGTTACTGAGTTCTTACCATGGCTGTGGATGAGCTGTGATGTGATTGGCCACCTGTCCTCCTTCTCTCTGATAGGCTCTCTCTCTCAGTCCAATCAGCTGCTGACCTGGTGTCAGGAGCAGACCCGTGGTTACCGTGGTGTTGCCGTTAACAACCTGACGACTTCCTGGAAGAATGGGCTTGCTCTTTGTGCCTTGATTCACCGATTCAGACCGGATCTCATGTAATACAGGCTGTTTCACATTGAACCGTCCCTTTAAGACAAGATTGGCTGTCTCACATTGAAATGTCCCTTTAAGATGGGACAGGCTATACTGTCTCACTGATGCCATCCATCTGTCTGTCTGTCCTCAGAGACTTTGAGTCCCTAGACGCGTCCTCCGTGGACGCTAACACCCGGCTGGCGTTGGACGTGTCTCAGCGATACTTTGGGATCTGTCCCCTGATGACGGAGGACGAGATGTGGTCGGACTCTCTGTCTGTGGTGATGTACCTCAGCCAGTTCTACCAGCTGCTCAGGGACACAGCCCCCCCTGTAGGTCTGTCTACCTGTCTGTCTGTGGCCGAGGTCATGTGATGGGGGGGGGGTTCTGGTCCTGAACCTGTTAACCTGTTGAAGATGATGTCACTTTCTGTTTCAGGTGATCTGAATCCAAGCTCTGACCTGAGATCAGCACCTGTCTCACTGCTCAGCAGACTGAGGGACACCAAGGTCTGTCTGTCTGCCTGTCTGCCTGTTTTTCTGCCTGTATGTCTGTCTGTCTTCATGTCTCTTTGTCTCTGCAGGATCAGAGAGACGCTGTGAAGAGGAGGAGGACGAGTCAGCAGGTAGGTTTATTTTCTATTTTTGAGATCAAAGAATATATATATTCAGGTCCGAGGACTGTGGAGGCGCAGCACCCCATCCCTCTCCTTCTGGGTCAGATAGCCCTTACACAGCCTGGAGGGGTGTTTGGGGTCATTGTCCTGTTGAAAAATAAATGATGGTCCAACTAAACGCAAACCGGATGGGATGGCATGCCGCTGCAGGATGCTGTGGTAGCCATGCTGGTTCAGTATGCCTTCAATTTGGACTAAACCCCCAACAGGGTCACCAGCAAAGCCCCCCCACCATCACACCTCCTCCTCCTCCATGCTTCACGATGGGAACCAGGCATGTAGAATCCAACCGTCACCTTTTCTCCGTCGCACAAAGACACGGCGGTTGGAACCAAAGATCTCAAACCTGGACTCATCAGACCAGAGCCCAGATTTCACTGGTCTAATGTCCATTCCTTGTGTTTCTGGTCCAAACAGATCTCTTCTGCTTGTTTCCTCTCATTAGCAGTGGTTTCCTAGCCTTGTTTCCTCTCCTTAGCCGTGGTGTCCTTGGCTTGTTTCCTCTCCTTAGCAGTGGTTTCCTAGCCTTGTTTCCTCTCCTTAGCAATGGTTTCCTAGCCTTGTTTCCTCTCCTTAGCAGTGGTTTCCTAGCCTTGTTTCCTCTCCTTAGCAATGGTTTCCTAGCCTTGTTTCCTCTCCTTAGCCGTGGTTTCCTAGCCTTATTTCCTCTCCTTATCAGTGGTTTCCTAGGCTTGTTTCCTCTCCTTAGCCGTGGTTTCCTAGCTGCTATTGGACTATGAAGGCCTGATCCAGTCTCCTCTTACCAGTTGTTCTAGAGATGTGTCTGCTGCTAGAACTCTGTGGGCTATCATCTGCTCTCTAATCTGAGCTGCTGTAACTTGTGATTTCTGAGGCTGGGGACTCAGCAGAGATGGGTAGAGTTGCCGAAAATTGTACTCAAGTAAAAGTACTGTTACTTCACAATAATATGTAAAAGTAAAAGTAGTCATCCAAATAATTACTTGAGTAGGAGTAAAAAAGTCCTTGATGAAAAAACTACTCAAGTAGTGAGTAACTGTTGAGTAACGTCTGATTTATTTCCTAACACAAGCATTAATCAGACAGACAAAAATATAAAGTAATCATCTTTAGGCAAATTATAGTTCATCCAATCAATAAAATAAATTAAAATTAATTTATTAATTACAAAATAGCTTAAGTGAAGAGACTTAAACATCAAATTTGGAATATAGGAAATGTTCAAAACATATGTAAAAGACAAACATTCGCCTATCCACAGCAAAAACAAAAATGACTCCCACATGTTTTCTCAAGTTAGATGTTGAGTTGTTGGACGCTGAAATGTCCGTCTGTTTAGGTCGACCCAGAAGGCGCCGCATAATATAGCTGCTGTTTCGCACTTTTATTAAAAGGTAACCATGCTTTCACTATGAGGCCGGGGGTGTTCCTCCTGGTCTGCGTTGCCTTGGCGACGGTTGATAACATTTGTTATGCTACGACTGTCAAGCTAACACGTTCCGCGGCCGCCGCTGAGATCGAGTATGGTCATGTGACTGCACAACGCCGTTTGATTGGTGAAACACAGTCACGTGGTAGAGCCTTTCGCGGAAGTCTCTCTCTCTCTGTCAAAATAAAACATTAAAATGAGACGTACGCGGTGGGATAAAAACAATGACGCGTAGAATACCACAGAGGTAAAAAGAAAAGTAACAAGCTCATTGTAGCCTAATGTAGCGGAGTAAGAGTACAGTTTCTTCTTCACTAATCTACTCAAGTAAAAGTAAAAGTATAGTGATTTAAAACTACTCCTAGAAGTACAATTTTTCCAAAAACTTACTCAAGTAAATGTAACGGAGTAAATGTAACTCGTTACTACCCACCTCTGGGACTCAGAGGAACTTATCTTCAGCAGCAGAGGGGACTCTTGGTCTAGGACAGGGGTCGGCAACCCGCGGCCGCGGAGCCGCATGCGGCTCTTTGATCCCTCTGATGTGGCTCAGCTTTTATAAAATAATTAATGGAAATTGAATTAAAATGTATTTTATTTTAGTTCGTAAAGCAAATTAAAGACATCAGTTCAGCTGTGGCCTCCTCGGCTGCCTGTGTTGAATCTAAAGACAAAGGTGATTTTAACAAACAGCGCTGTTCTGCCGGGATGTAAACTCGACTGGGCCACAAGAAGAATTGATCGAGTTTATACCACCGAGTATGACAGGAGCGCAACGGCTTTCTGGCTTTACTGCAGGAGTCTCTGGACAGGAAGTTGCTGACTTCACTGCATCCTGCACCAAGAGGTACTGTGTGCTCAAACATCTCCTCCGGAATGCACAGAAGTAATGAATGTTATTATTCAGATTGTGAGCAAAATAATGGCGAAAAGTTTAAATCACCGTCAGTTCTGTTCGTTACTGGATGAGCTGGAGAGTATTCTGATCTGCTGCACAACAAAGTCCGGTGGCTGTCCAGAGGCGAGGTGCTAAAAAACACTTTGTGGCGAGTCTGGAAGAAGTGAAAACCTTCCTGGACAGCAATGGGCTCATATTTCCTGAGCGGGAACAGCCAGACTGGCTGGGAAAGCTTCTTGGTAGACATGACAGCGCACCTGAACACCAGAACACCTGAACACCTGAACACCAGAACACCTGAACACCATAACACCAGAACACCTGAACACCAGAACACCTGAACACCAGAACACCAGAACACCTGAACACCAGAACACCTGAACACCAGAACACCTGAACACCTGAACACCAGAACACCTGAACACCTGAACACCAGAACACCTAAACACCAGAACACCTGAACACCTGAACACCTGAACACCAGAACACCAGAACACCTGAACACTTGAACACCTGATCACAGCTCTTCAGGGTGAAGAGGAGCTGTGGAGGTTTTGGCGTTTGAGCCCAGTTGACAGGTCTAGCCCTATTTTACCAAACCGTCAACCCAACGTCTTTTCTTCGGAGGTAAAAATGTTTTGTTGCATGCAGAAATGTTATTTCATTTTCTCTGCAGTCGTTCATTGATCTCTTAACTGTAACACAGCATAGTTTGTTTATACAGAGCACAAAGGCAAAAAAACGTTATATGCAGAGTTATTTCATTAATATTCCAAAGGGTTTTGTGGCTCCCAGTGTTTTCTTTACTGTGTGAAACGGGTCCAAATGGCTCTTTGAGTGGTAAAGGTTGCCGACCCCTGGTCTAGGACTACCTCATGAAGATCATTGAGAGAACACCAAGGGGGTGGGGTGGGGGTACTCTGAAGAAACTAGACTATAAGACGTGTTTTCAGGTATTTCTACTTTGTTGTTAAGTCCATAACTCCACATGTGTTCATTCATAGTTCTGATGCCTTCAGTGATGATCTACAATGGAAATAGTCATGAAGATAAAGGAACTCATTGGAGGAGAAGGTGGAACTAACTTTTGGCCTGTACTGTGTGTGTATATATATATATATATATATATATATATATATATATATATATATATATATACAGTATTAATATGCTGAAAGATTATTATTGAAGCCCATTAAAATATTTTGCTAACACAGCTTTTATATTGTTTGTTTCTTTTCAGATAAAACCTTTAAATATGTTAATATAACCATTAATTATTAATAATATAAGTAAGTCATTAATGGTCCCATAGACGACGAGTTAGGGCAGATATAAAATGTAATTCATTTAATTTAAAGAGACAGACACCTGAACATGTTCATTAAATCTTCCTGTTTCCAGTCATGTGACCTGAACGGTGATGATGTCACATCGCTGTGTGACGAGGCGTCTGGGGGCGGGTCCAGAGTGCGTCTGATGGCCAATCAGCTGCAGGCAAAGCTGGACGAAGGCTCCACTTCCTGCAGGAGTTCTTCTTCTGCTGCCGCTGCTGCTGCGGCTACGGCTTTACATCAACAGGTGAAGTCACTGTGTCACAGTGATTTTACATATTTTGGAGCATTATTATTCCCATAGTCATCAATCCATTTAACCATTCAGCCCAGAAAACTGCCTTAAAATATAGAAAAACCGGCTATTGTATAACAATAATCAGACTGTGTGTGTGTGTGTATGCATGTGTGTTTGTGTGTGTGTCTGTGTCTGTGTGTGTGTGTTTGTGTCTGTGTGTGTGTGTGTGTGTGTGTGTGTGTGTATATCTCTGTGTGGGTGTGTGTGTGTCTCTGTGTGTGTGTGTGTCTCTGTGTGTGTGTGAGTGAGCGTGTGTGTGTCTGTGTGTGTGTGTGTGTGTGTGTCTGTGTGTGTATGTGTGTGTGTGTGCGTGTGTGTGTGTGTGTGTCTGTGTGTGTGTGTGTGTGAGTGAGTGTGTGTGTGTCTGTGTGTGTGTGTGTGTGGCTGTGTGTGTATGTGTGTGTGTGTGTGTGTCCACCAGCAGGAGGAGCTGTTGTCAGACACTTCATTGGCTGCAGCCGTGAGTCATACGCCGTCATGGACGCCGGTAAACTCTGTCCTCCTAAGAGATTATGATGGTGATGATGATGATGATGATAATGATGATGATGATGATGATAAATGTCTCTCTAGCTCTGTTTCCATTCACATGTTTTAATCTGAATTAATGATATTGATGAAAAATGTTTTATGGAAACAGTAAGTTTGATGAATCTTGACTCAAAGGAAATGCGTTGGTCTGTTCAGATTTTATCTTGATGATGATGATGAAGATATTCTTCTTATGTGATAAACGCTGATCGAAACCTTATCTGCTGAATAAATAATGAGTTGATTAAGTTTTAGGTCATTTTAGTTGCAACCAATGGAAGACGCTCAGACAGAGAGACATGTCTCAAAAAAGAGTCTCGCAGCGGTGCCGGGGGGGCAATAAAAGACACGTTGCATCTGCATCGCCATAGTGACGTGTTGATAGCGTTGTTGTTTTCTTATTGTTTTGGTGAGTGGGAAGGACTGTATATTTGCTGGTCTTTAGAAGGTGTGGCCACCAGGGGGCATCGAGTATAATGCAGATGAGATGTTCCTTTAGGCGTTTATTGCAATAAGGGATGTTTGTGAATGTGTGTGGTTCTGAAACAGAAATACAGGCATACATCAGTAAAATGTAGATTATATAAAGTTCAAATTATGAGTATATGCCTAGCAAGTATAATAAACAAACACAATCAAGATGTTAAATTATAATGTCACAATAAAGGCTTATTACTAAATGCAAAACTTAGAAATGCAATAGTACACTATATCCCTTAAAAGCTTAGTTTGCTACACATTAACTGCAACCATACATAACATGCTAAATTCAGCTTAACACCTAATTATGAGCTGCAGAATTCCTCCTTAACACAAACGTTACACACTGTGTAAGAACATAAAGAGTTCAATAGAAAATGTAAGGCTTGCAAAGCAACACCTCCCTTAATACGCAGCGTTATAAACAAACACACGGGCTGTACGAGGCTCCGCCATGATACAACAACAGCAACGCGCTGCAACATTATTGCCGTGCAATAAACACACTAAGACACAGGTAAGAAACGAGTAACAACATCAGATCTAAGAACTTAGCAATAATTACAGCAACACTGTATTATTTTATTAGTTTCCAGCAGCCAGTTTTACCTGCCTGCAGAGGTCGTCCTTTGTCACAGCCGCCCCCAAATTTGTTACACTAAATTTGCCACACTAAGGACTGACCGGATCAGTGTCTGGTATGGCAGGCAGAGCGACAAGGCGAGCAACAGGCCTAGTGTAGAATTTGTCCTTGACTTTGACCACTGCAGTCCTGACTCTCCCATCAGTTCCTGGAATAACCTCAGTGACCTGGCCTAAAGGCCACTGTGCTCTGGGCAGCTGTGGTTCTACCACCATGACTATGGTTCCAGTGTGCAGCTGGTCAGGGTACTTATGCCACTTGGAGCGAGTCTGAAGAGTTGGGAGGTAGTGTTAGTAGTGATTAAGTGGCGCTTAACAGCCTCACGGCCGTGCAGGATCCAGTATTTGCGCCGCAGCTCTGCAGAAAGGCGCTCTGATCCTGGATGGCAAAGGCTGTTGTCCATATCCTGGATGATGAGCTGGGTCACTTTATGGCGATGGTCCAGGACCACTGGGTGAATAGAATCTGGCTCTAGCTGGTCACTGCGGCGGAGCATTCCTCCAACTCAGATGAGTCTCACAGTCTCGTCATACTCTGGTGCTAGGGAGATCAGCCTACTGGTGGCAGATACTGGCTTACCGGTCCTCAAGAGTCTGAGTTCCTCAGCAAAGCTGTCCTGCTGGGCTCGTCTCAATACTTCTTTCTCTGCTTCTTGGTAGTCATCAGCAGAAAGACCAGCAGCGCTCACTGATGACCCAGGGCTGGATTGTGCAACAGCCTCTGTCAGCGCTCTGAATGAAGAAAACTGATCAGCATTTGGCAGCAGAGAAGTCTACATGCTTGCAGTGAGACAGGGTACAGTTGGTTTTCGCAGCTCAGGAGAATCCTCGGTCTCCTCTGTGGCTGGCTTTGTGGGCCAGACTTCAGGTGTTTGTTGTAGGAAAGCAGGGCCCTGACTCCATCTGTTCTTACCGGCCAGTTCCAGCAGTGTTTTTCCCCGCGTAATGTCATCGGCTGGGTTGTTGACAGAATCCACATATCTCCAGGCCCGGACATCGGTCAGCTCCTGGATTTCAGATACCCGTGTTCCCACAAATACCTTGTGCCGCCAGGAGTCGGACTGGAGCCATGTAAGTAGTGTTGTAGAGTCTGTCCAGAAGATGACATTGCGGATATTCACAGTCAGCTCTCTTTGCAGTAGTGCAGCTAACTGTGCAGCTGTCAAAGCAGCACACAGCTCTAGTCTTGGTATTGATTGCTGCTTCTTCGGAGCCACTCTGGATCTGGCGGTCAGGAAAGACACTTTCACACAGCCATGTGAGCTCTCTGTCCGCAGATAGGAAACTGAGCCATATGCCTTCTCTGATGCATCAGCAAAGATGTGTAGGTCTCTCTGGAGGTTTGAAGTGTCCATCTCAAGGCTCACATAGCAGCGAGGCAGTATAATCTGGGAGAGATTCTGCAATTCTTCTTCCCACATCAGCCATGACTGCAGTACATCCTCAGGCAGTGACGGGTAATCCCAGTCTCTCTGTTTGTCCCACAAATGCTGTGTCTCTGTGTCTCCATTGTCTCCATCAGAGGAAGAGAACTGTCCAACAGGAGCAGATGAGCTTTCGGTTCAGAGAGAAGATCAAGTCTCAGACCGTCTTCACTCAGGAGGATAAGGTACAGCCACACGGCATTCTGGGTATCTTTGTTGTGTTTGTGACGTAGAGCTGTCAAATACAGTATGTACTGTATATATACAGTATATATATGTATGTCAGGGTTAATGTGTGAAGCTTCATGTGTACTGTCCCTTTAAGACTTAAATAAAGAGTGAGCAGCTGTTGTGTCCCCCGGCTTGGTCTAATTCCTGGAGCTGTGCAGGGCACGCTGTTTCATGTGATGTGAACATATGAATAGTTTCTATTGATCCCCCTCCCTGGCCCCCCCGCTGACACTAGATCACTGTATTTGATCCTTTATCACAAACTCAGACTCTGTTAACTTTCTGATGCAGAGAAACTGTCTGTCTGCTACCTGTCTGTCTGTTACTTGTCTGCTACCTGTCTGTCTGCAGGTGGCTGGCTCCAGTGCCGTGTGTTTCTTCTGCCAGCAGAGAGTATATCTGATGGAGCGTCTGAGTGCCGAGAACCTCTTCTTCCATCGCAGCTGTTTCCAGTGTTTCCACTGCAGCAGCACGCTGAGACTGGCGGCGTACGCCTTCGACCCGCACAGCCGTGAGTCAGCCCCCCCCCCAACCAACCAGGATGTCAGACACAACCCCCGTCAGCTAAAACCTCTCACACACACACACACAAAAGCACGTGGTTAATGTGGTGATTGGTATGAAATCAAACTGATGACATTATTATGACAGTGGTTCAGTAGAAACCCACCAGACTCCATGTAAATAATCACTGCTTTTATCATTGTAAAACACACTTCATTCAAAGTGGACAGAAACTAAATAAAACTACCAAAAGCCGTCTTGGTTCATCTTTACACTGTTCCACCAATCACCACTCTGGTCTGGTTGGAATAAACTCTTAATTCACCCATTTACATGTGGAGATATGCTGCTCTATACACGCTAAAAGTAGTGATTATTTACATGGAGTCTGGTGGAGATATGCTGCTCTATACATGCTAAAAGTAGTGATTATTTACATGGAGTCTGGTGGAGATATGTTGCTCTATACACACTAAAAGTAGTGATTATTTACATGGAGTCTGGTGGAGATATGCTGCTCTATACATGCTAAAAGTAGTAATTATTTACATGGAGTCTGGTGGAGATATGCTGCTCTATACACGCTAAAAGTAGTGATTATTTACATGGAGTCTGGTGGGGTCAAATTTTAACTAACGGATGTCAGCATGAAACCTGCCCCGCTGATTACTGACACTATGAAAAATATTTTTTGTATTACACATTTTCTGAAATGTTATGTTTAAATTAGCAAATGAGTCTAATCTAATGCTTACTTTTGGTGAATTTGAAAGAAAAACAGACACAAACAGGGTATGAACTCAAAGAGTTGTTGTGGAAGATAAAGAGATCAGAATCTGAAATATGATATGAACCCATGACTGGCTTCATAATGCCTCTTTATGACCCTTCAGTGTTAACATGAACACACACAACAACACACAACAACAACACACAATAACACACACTATATGAGTATGATTGTAGTTTTGCTGGATGGGATCATATCTAACATTGTGTGTGTGCGTGTGTGTATGTGTGTGTGTGTGTTTGTGTGTGATCATATCTAACATTGTGTGTGTGCGTGTGTGTGTGTGTTTGTGTTTGTGTGTGATCATATCTAACATTGTGTGTGTGCGTGTGTGTGTGCGTGTGTGTGTTTGTGTTTGTGTGTGATCATATCTAACACTGAGCAGCTTTATTCTATAATTTTACTTTAGATCAACAAACCATAGATTTATTCTGACATCTAAACCAATCAGATTACAGACCACATCAACCACGGCAGGGTGTGTGTGTGTGTGTCAGTGTGTGTGTGTGTGTGTGTGTGTGTCTGTTAGTGTGTGTGTGTTTGTAAGTGTGTCAATGTGTGTGTGTGTGTTTGTCAGTGTGTGTGTGTGTGTGTGTTTGTCAGTGTATGTGTGTGTGTAAGTGTGTCAATGTGTGTATGTGTGTGTGTTGAAGGGGTCCAAAAATAAAATCACACAAAGCTGGTCCTGTTTGTTGGGTCAGAGGTCTGAGCAGCCAATCAGAGCGCAGTGTCTGAAGAGAGGGCCGGGCTCTAATACTCTACTGTGTGTTATGTTCAGGGAGGTTTTACTGTCTTCAGCACGCCGAGGAGAGACAGCGAGAGAGGAAGAGGTCCAGTCTGAGTCTGACCAGCGCCAGCGCTTCACACCGACCCTCCATCGTAAGATTTAAATACATTTTTTAATGATTAACTATTTTTTTTAAAATTATATATTTTTCAGGGTGGGTTATATCTTCTCCAGGGTGGGGTTTTATTCTCTCCAGGGTGGGGTTATATCTTTTCCAGGGTGGGATTATATTCTCTCCAGGGTGGGGTTATATCCTCTCCAGGGTGGGGTTATATCTCTCCAGAGTGGGGTTATATCTCTCCAGGGTGGGGTTATATACTCTCCAGGGTGGGGTTATATCCTCTCTAGGGTGGCGTTATATTCTCTCCACGGTGGGGTTATATCCTCTCCAGGGTGGGGTTATATCCTCTCCAGGGTGGGGTTGTATCCTCTCCAGGGTGGGTTTATATTCTCTCCAGGGTGGGGTTATAGCCTCTCCAAGGTGGGGTTATATCCTCTCCTGGGTGGGGTTATATTCTCTCCAGGGTGGGGTTATGTAAAATCCCTGTTCAGATTTCATTTCAATTTAAAGCTACAAAGGTTATTTTAATGATGGGAAATGACATGCTGTGTAAACTGAATGAAGGGTGTGTTGGTTTTGTCCACAGGCGTCTCTGGGTCTACCCTCTGGGGTCCTGGTGGAGCGCCGCCGTCCCTCAGGTAACTCCCCTCACCTTCACGTCCTTTCATAGTTACGATGTCCACACTGAGCATGCTCCTTAAACGGGATGATGTGGGCTTTAGTGTGTGTGTGTGTGTGTGTCTGTGTGTGTGTGTGTGCGGCTGCATGGCTGTGTTTGCAGTGGCGTCTGTGATGGAGGCGCCATCGGAGACAGTCGAGCTGGAGAACCGCCGCCGCAGCTCGACGAGGGTGGAGGCGGGGCTTCCGGAGGAGGTTGAAGAGGAAACCCTGAACCAGGTCAACCTGGGACACAGATCCAGGTCTGAGTCTGCCAGGTACGGAGGCCCAGTAACGCCAAGACCGCGTCCTGGAAATGTTATTTAACCTTTAACCCTCACTGGGGATCTGTGTCTGTCTGATCTCAGGTCACAGGAGGAGGAGGAAGAGGAAGAGGTGGAGGAGGAAGAGGAGGAGGAAGAGAACGAAGAGGAGGAAGAGGAGAAAGATGAGGAAGATGAGGAGGAAGAGGAGGATAAAGGCAGAGGACGAGTGAGTTCAGAGGAAGACGGAGCTTCATGGAGGGAAACTCTGCAGCAAAACCTCCAGCTGAGGGACGACGAAGAGGGAGATGGAGAGGAAGAGGAAGAAGAGGAAGACAGTGAGGAGGAGTCCAGTGAAGGTGAGTCTGAGTGTAACAGTAGTTACTCTACACTTTACAGATAGAGTACAGTCACTGATACACACACACACACACATATATATATATACAGTGAGTAAAATAAGTATTTTGCTATTTTGCAAGTTCTCCCACTTAGAAATCATGGAGGGGTCTGAAATTGTCATCGTAGGTGCATGTCCACTGTGAGAGACATAATCTAAAAAAAACATCCAGAAAACACAATGTATGATTTTTAACTATTTATTTGTATGATACAGCTGCAAATAAGTATTTGAAAAAAGAGAAAATCAATGTTAATATTTAGTACAGTAGCCTTTGTTTGCAGTTCCAGATACATGGCCCCGATCCTCCTCTCTTTAATACAGTGCAGTCGCCCTGTCCCATGTGCAGAAAAACACCCCCAAAGCATGATGCTACCCCCCCATGCTTCACAGTAGGGATGGTGTTCTTGGGATGGTCCTCATCATTCTTCTTCCTCCAAACACGGTTAGTGGAATTATGACCAAAAAGTTCTCCATGATTTCTAAGTGGGAGAACTTGCAAAATAGCAGGGTGTTCAAATACTTATTTTCCCCACTGTATATATATATATATATCAGTATCACGCTGTAGTGATGCTATCCACAGCATTAACACTCAGGGTGATGCATTAATATAATGAATAAAATGAATATAATGAATCTCTGTCCTATCAGAGTTCCCTCAGGGCATCCTGTTGTCAGGAGGGCGGGACCCCCGCTGTGCCCCCCCGGCCTCACCTTCACCTGAGACCCCCTCCACGGCGGCCTTCATCACGCCATCTGACTCGGACGGAGACAGAGATCTGCCCACGCTGGCAGTTGTCATGGAAATAGCTGCTACCGGAGGGCGGGGCTCTTTCGATGACATCATCCCCAAACTGCAGCCGAAGAAGCAGGACAGGGGGGCTGGGCCAGAGGGGGTGGGGTCTCAGGGAGGGAGATGGGAGAGAAGGAGCTACCCCTATCTTCAGAGAGAGGGCGGGGCCAAAGAGCAAGGGGGCGGGGCCACAACGCTGTGGAGGACGGTGTTCTCTGGAAACAGGAAGGACGAGAAGAAAAAGAAGATGAAGAAGAAGAAGGCCATAACTTTACCTCCGGACGCAGCCAATCAGAGGAGAGCTACAGGTGACACATTTAGGCTCCAGAGAGGGGGGAATGAGAGGGGGAAACACCAGAGCAAGGGGAATGAGAGGGAGCATGTGGAATGAGAGGGAGAAGGGGGAATGAGAGGGAGCAGGGGGAATGAGTGGGGGATCATAGCAGTGTCTCTTTTTACAACATTTCTGTCACCAAAATAAAAGCCTTACTTCAGAGCGTTATTGTTCTAGTTTGATATGATACAGACAGATTCAGGGGTTCATCCCTCTCTGTCACATGATGATGTCACAGGGAGGATGTCATAATTGTACTTCCTGTCTGTCTTTAGATGGAGTTGTGACAGAAGAGTCTGATCTGGACTCGGCTGCTCTGCTGCAGAGATGTTCACTGAAACCCCCAAAAAACGTAAGACTCAAACACACAATCCTCATCTTCATCTTCATCATCATCATACATGTATATACATATACAGTACATATATGCTATATATATATATATATATATATATATATATATATATATATATATATATATATATATATATATACATATATGACATTAACAGGATTTTATACATGTAGATTTCAATGGATTTTTACTGTGTTGTTGTTGTGTTTTTAGCTGCGTCTGGATTTGGTCGATCTGACGGCAAAAATCCAGAGAGTCATCATAGAAGAAGAGGAGGAGGACCAGGAGGTATCAGTAGATCCCTGTAGACCATCTGTGATGTAGGGTGTTGTTGGTAGGAGGACCAGGAGGTATCAGTAGATCCCTGTAGAACATCTGAAAATGCAGAGTCTCAATATAAAGACCTGATGGCATAGATTGGTTGGACTTGTCTTTATTTCAGGGGACCTGGAGACATGTCTTCTAGTCCAGTGGCTGTTGTGTCTGATTGTTTTTCTTCTTCATGTGTTTTAGCCGGCGTACGTTCCTCACGCTCTGGCGTTCAAACGAGCCTACGGCATCAAGGTACTGACCCAGTCCCCATCAGTCTGCTTCAGTGTTTATGAGTCTACAGGGTTTAGCAGTTGTCAGGGTTTAGGAGTCTACAGTTTAGGAGTCGTCAGGTGTTAGGAGTCTTCAGGGCTTAGGAGTCTACAGGGGTTAGGGATCTGCAGAGCTTAGGAGTCTACAGGGTTTAGGAGTCTTCAGGACTTAGGAGTCTACAGGGGTTAGGAGTCTTCAGGGTTTAGGTGTCTTCAGGGTTTAGCAGTCTAAAAGGTTTAGGAGTCTACAGGGTCCAGTTCAGACAGAGCGAAGTTCAACAGAAACATCCTGGTCTTATATCCTGTTTTCCTTAGGATATATGAAATAATAATAATATATATAATATATGAAATCATGCTTAATGTAATTTTTCCCATTACAAGGGCTGCAACGATGACTTTCATTATCGATCAATCTGTTGATTATTTCCTCATATTTGGTCTATAAAATATCAGAAGAAAAGTGAAATATGTCTATACCAGTTTCTCAAAGTCTAAGATTCTTTTAATGTCTTGTTTTATCCAAAACCCAAATATATTCAGTTTAATTATATAATATAATATAATATAATGAATATGATACAAAACAGACAGTATTACTGATGAATGGATTATGAAACTAGTGAATATGTCTCTAGTCGTTCCCTCGGCCATCCTGTCAGACTGTTGGTTGTGTTGTTTCAGAAACGCTCTCCGAAGGACAGAGTCCCCCTGCGGGACTCCTTCAGAAGCTCATCTTGTCCCACAGAGATTGTGGGGGTCCTGGTCCCGCCAATGGAACCGTCTAGTCTCAGCGTGAGGGAGACCATGTTCCACACGGTACAAGAGGTTGAAGACGAAGACCTGGACGCCAAAATCACCCGACGAGTTCAGATTGCCGCTCGGAGAAAGGCCAAACAGGAACAGCTAAAAAGACTCCACAAAGCTCAGGTGAGACATAAAGACCGTCTCAGGTGAGAGTTAAAGACTGGCTCAGGTGAGACTTAAAGACCAGCTCAGGTGAGACGTAAAGACCGGCTCAGTTGAGACGTAAAGACCAGCTCAGATAAGACTTAAAGATCTTGGCTCAGGTAAGATTTAAAGAGCGGCTCAAGTCTCACCTGAGCCTCAGGGGAGACTTAAAGACTGGGTCAGGTGAGACTTAAAGACCAGCTCAGTTGACACTTAAAGACCGGCTCCCCGGCTCAGGTAAGACTTAAAGACCGGCTCAAACCATGAATTATACACAAAGTCCTGCCTTCGTCCATCACATATAACCAAATCCCCCTTCCAACACCACAGCTGACACTTTGCCAAAAGGCTTTTTTGTCAACGTCGTAATCCATTGGAAAATAATCTAATCTAATACTAACTGAAATAACGTGATGTCAACACACCGCGCTTTCTCTCTAGACGGAGAACGGAGGTCAGTTCGATGCAAAAACAAAATACCTCACCAGGAAATAACGTTTCTCTGGAGGCTTCCGAACCGAATCTTCCTCCTAGTCTTAACTAGTGGTTTTGGTGGATAACCTTACCGATCGTCCCGGTGTACCCGGCTCATAGCCCCTGTTAACAATATTATATTATATTATATTATATTATATTATATTAAGTAAATTAAATTAAATCATGTTCTATTATATAATATTATATAATACTATATTATATAAATTAAATTATGTTCTATTATATTTTATTTTATTTTATTATGTTTGTTTCAGCTGATCCAGAGACAGCTGCAGCAGGTGGAGGAGAAACAGAGACAGCTGGAGGAGAGAGGAGTGATGGTGGAGAAAGCTCTGAGAGGGGAAGCAGGTATATCATATAACAAGGTGGGATACCACAGGGGTCCATATTGGGCCCTCTGCTCTTTAGTTGATATGTCAGCTACCCAGAGCTGTGACATACGTTGCATTCAGCGCTGCTGTTGTTTGGGCCTTGTTGACTGAAGGTTTAAAACAGGTCAGAGAAGAGAACTCTGGACCAGGAGGTTGTCGGTTCAATCCCCAGACCAACAGGATAAAATCTGGGTGGTCTTCCCACTGAGGTGTCCTTGAGCAAGGCCCATAACCCTGTGTCTTTGTACACGCAGTAGTCTTCTAATCCTCTTAAAGATCCTCTTAATAGAGCGGTTCTAGATTCTAGCTCTATAATTTACAGGTAGAGCAGGTCTAGACCGCTCTATAATTTACAGGTAGAGCAGGTCTAGACCCCTCTATAATTTACAGATAGAGCAGGTCTAGACCGCTCTATAATTTACAGGTAGAGCAGGTCTAGACCGCTCTATAATTTACAGATAGAGCAGGTCTAGATCGCTCTATAATTCACAGATAGAGCAGGTCTAGACTGCTCTATAATTTACAGATAGAGAAGGTCTCTGAGTGAGTCTAACGATGATCCCTGTGTTCCTCTCAGATTATTGGGGAGACTCCAGTGACGGCCGAGACACCGAGCTCCATCTGGAAGGTCAGTTTCATTTATGACTTTATAAGAAACAATGCCTGCCTTCAACCATTTATATTTTATATTTGGTATTTTATATTTTATATTTTATATTTTATATTTTGTGTGAACACTGTAAAGGTTTTCATTAAATCTCGTTGCTCTGTGTATATTGACAATAAAGATATTCTATTCTATTGTGTTCATTCGTTCGTACTAAAAATTAAATAAATCCCAGATTTCTGATTTAGAAACTTTTGGAAAATGAAAAATATAATTTGACCCTGAGGACAAGGTGGGTTTGGGGCTCTGGGGATCTGGTGGTCTGGTGGGTCTGGTGGTCTGGTTCTGAACTAACCCCTAAACCTCCGCTGCCTGCAGGACTGGGGAGACTGGAGAACCCGGCTCTGATGCAGCAGTGGTTCCAGCTGGTCCAGCAGAAGAACTCGCTGGTCCGATACGAGTCTGAACTCATGATATTGTGAGTACCTTTGAACTCCGCGGGGTAGTCCAGCAGCAGGTTCAGGTCCACCAGGAAGAGTCCGGACCGCCTGGATCCTGGATTCAGTCTCTGTCCTCTTCTATGTCTCTGTCCTCTGCTGTGTCTCAGTCCCTGTCCTCCGCTGTGTCCCTGTCCTCTGCTGTGTCTCAGTCCCTGTCCTCTGCTCTGTCTCAGTCCTCTGCTGTGTCTCAGTCCCTGTCCTCTGCTGTGTCTCAGTCCCTGTCCTCTCAGTCCCTGTCCTCTGTGGTGTCTCAGTCCCTGTCCTCTGCTGTGTCTCAGTGCTCAAGAGTTGGAGCTGGAGGACAGACAGAGCAGCCTGCAGACGGAGCTCAGGGAGCGGATGGCCGTGGACGGTAAAATCACTTCATATTATTAATACTAATAATGATATTAATATTACTAATAATGATATTAATATTAATAATACTAATAACGCGGTATCTTGCTGCAGACAAGCTGAAGGAGGCGGGGCAGCTGCTGGAGGAGCGTCTGATCCTGGAGGAGATGCTGGACCTGGTGGAGCAGAGGGACGCCCTGGTGGCTCTGCTGGAGCAACAGAGACTGCAGCACCGGCAGGAGGACCAGGACCTGGAGCAGCTCAGCTGGACCTGAACCGCCAGGTTCCGGTCTCTGTGGGACCGAACAGAACCAGAACCAGGAGGGGGACCGGCAGTCTGCATGACCCACAGCAGACTGGCATCAGCGTTAGAGAAGAAGATGTAGTAGTACTAGTACTTCTACTGTAACAGAGTATTTTTCAGTGTGGTATTAGTACTTCTACTGTAACAGAGTATTTTCCAGTGTGGTATTAGTACTTCTACTGTAACAGTATTTTCCAGTGTGGTATTAGTACTTCTACTGTAACAGTATTTTCCAGGGTGGTATTAGTACTTCTACTGTAACAATATTTTCCAGGGTGGTATTAGTCTTCTACTGTAACAGAGTATTTTCCAGTGTGGTATTAGAACTTCAGAGTGATTCACCTCTGCCTTATTGTATCTACTGTGTACTGTAAAAACTGTGTATTAATATTGTAATAACCTTCTACTACATAACTGTGTATTTATACTGTAGTAAACTTCTACTAACTAACTGTGTATTAATACTGTAATAAACTTCTACTACATAACTGTGTATTAATACAGTGACTACTTCATACCTTCCTGTAAAATAAATAATTTCCATCTTGTTTCTGATCTGAGTTTATGTTATATCTGGGACATTAGAGAAAGGACAAACCCCGCCCCTTCCTAAATATAAGCCCCGCCCTCTTCGATATATAAGCCCACCTGTTCCTGCATATAAGCCAGGCCCCTTCCTTTATATATGTCCCGCTCTTCCCTGTATGTAAGCGTGTGTGTGTGTGTGTTAGCGCATGTGTGTGTGTTAGCGTGTGTGTGTGTTAGCGTGTATGTGTCTTAGCGTGTTAGCGTGTGTGTTAGCGTGTGTATGTGTGTTAGCATGTGTGTGTGTTAGCGTATGTGTGTTAGCGTGTGTGTGTTAGCGTTTGTATGTGTGTTAGCGTGTGTGTGAGTTAGCGTGTGTGTGTGTGTTAGCGTGTGTGTGTGTTAGCGTGTGTTAGCGTGTGTGTGTTAGTGTGTGTGTGTTTGCGTGTCTTAGCGTGTTAGCGTGTGTTAGCATGTGTTAGCGTATGTGTGTGTTAGCATGTTAGCTTGTGTGTGTGTTAGCATGTTAGCGTGTGTGTGTGTTAGCATGTGTGTGTGTTAGCATTTGTGTGTGTTAGCGTGTGTGTGTGTGTGTTAGCATTTGTGTATGTTAGTGTGTGTGTGTGTTAGCAAGTGTGTGTGTTAGCGTGTGTGTGTTAGCGTGTGTGTGTTAGCGCGTGTGTGTGTGTTAGCGTGTGTGTTAGCGTTTGTGTGTTAGCGTGATAGCGTGTGTGTGTTAGCATGTGTGTGTGTGTTAGCGTGTGTGTGTTAGCGTGTGTGTGTTAGCGCGTGTGTGTGTCAGCGCATGTGTGTATGTTAGCGTGTGTTAGCTTGTTAGTGTGTGTGTGTTAGCATGTGTGTCTGTATTAGCGTTTCTATGTGTGTTAGCGTGTGTGTGTGTGTTAGTGTGTGTGTTAGCAAGTGTGTGTGTTAGCGTGTGTGTGTGTGCGTGTGTGTAAGCATTTGTTAGCGTGTTAGCGTGTGTGCTAGCATGTGTTAGCATGTGTTAGCGTGTGTGTGTTAGCGTGTGTGTGTGTGTTAGTGTGTGTATGTGTTAGCGTGTGTGCGTATTAGCGTTTGTGTGTGTTAGCGTGTGTGTGTTAGTGTGTTAGCATGTGTGTGTTAGCGTGTGTGTGTGTAAGCGTGTTAGCGTGTGTGTTAACATGTGTTAGCGTGTGTTAGCGTGTTTGTGTGTGTTAGCGTGTGTGTTAGCGTGTGTGTGTATTAGCGTTTGTGTGTGTTAGCGTGTGTGTGTGTAGCGTGTGTGTGTTTGCGTGTGTGTGTGTTAGCATGTGTGTGTTAGCATGTGTGTGTGTTAGCGTCTGTGTGTGTGTTAGCGTGTGTGTGTGTTAGCGTGTGTGTGTTATGATGTGTGTGTGTGTTAGTGTGTGTGTGTTATTGTGTTAGCGTGTGTGTGTTGGCGTGCGTGTGTGTGTGTGTTTGCGTGTTAGCGTGTGTGTGTTAGCATGTTTGTGTTGGCGTGTGTGTTAGCGTGTGTGTGTTAGCGTGTGTGTGTGTGTGTTAGTGTGTGTGTTACCAAGTGTGTGTGTTAGCGTATGTGTGTTAGCGTGTGTGTGTTAGTGTGTGTGTGTGTTTGCGTGTCTTAGCGTGTTAGCGTGTATTAGCATGTGTTAGCGTATGTGTGTGTTAGCATGTTAGCTTGTGTGTGTGTTAGCATGTGTTAGCGTGTTAGCGTGTGTGTGTGTTAGCATGTGTGTGTGTTAGCATTTGTGTGTGTTAGCGTGTGTGTGTGTGTTAGCATTTGTGTATGTTAGTGTGTATGTGTGTTAGCAAGTGTGTGTGTTAGCGTGTGTGTGTTTGCGTGTGTTTGCGTGTGTGTGTGTTAGCATGTGTGTGTTAGCATGTGTGTGTGTTAGCGTCTGTGTGTGTGTTAGCGTGTGTGTGTGTTAGCGTGTGTGTGTTATGATGTGTGTGTGTGTTAGTGTGTGTGTGTTATTGTGTTAGCGTGTGTGTGTTGGCGTGCGTGTGTGTGTGTGTTTGCGTGTTAGCGTGTGTGTGTTAGCATGTTTGTGTTGGCGTGTGTGTTAGCGTGTGTGTGTTAGCGTGTGTGTGTGTGTGTTAGTGTGTGTGTTACCAAGTGTGTGTGTTAGCGTGTGTGTGTGTTAGCGTGTGTTAGCGTGTGTGTGTTAGTGTGTGTGTGTGTTTGCGTGTCTTAGCGTGTTAGCGTGTGTTAGCATGTGTTAGCGTATGTGTGTGTTAGCATGTTAGCTTGTGTGTGTGTTAGCATGTTAGCGTGTGTGTGTGTTAGCATGTGTGTGTGTTAACATTTGTGTGTGTTAGCGTGTGTGTGTGTGTGAGCATTTGTGTATGTTAGTGTGTGTTTGTGTTAGCGTGTGTGTGTTAGCGTGTGTGTGTTAGCGCGTGTGTGTGTTAGCATGTGTGTTAGCGTTTGTGTGTTAGCGTGTTAGCGTGTGTGTGTTAGCAAGTGTGTGTGTGTTAGCGTGTGTGTGTTAGCGCGTGTGTGTGTCAGCGCATGTGTGTATGTTAGGGTGTGTTAGCTTGTTAGTGTGTGTGTGTTAGCATGTGTGTCTGTATTAGCGTTTCTATGTGTGTTAGCGTGTGTGTGTGTTAGTGTGTGTGTTAGCAAGTGTGTGTGTTAGCGTGTGTGTGTGTGCGTGTGTGTAAGCATTTGTTAGCGTGTTAGCGTGTGTGCTAGCATGTGTTAGCATGTGTTAGCGTGTGTGTGTTAGCGTGTGTGTGTGTGTTAGTGTGTGTATGTGTTAGCGTTTGTGTGTGTTAGCGTGTGTGTGTGTTAGCGTGTGTGTGTTTGCGTGTGTTTGCGTGTGTGTGTGTGTTAGCATGTGTGTGTTAGCATGTGTGTGTGTTAGCGTCTGTGTGTGTGTTAGCGTGTGTGTGTGTTAGCGTGTGTGTGTTATGATGTGTGTGTGTGTTAGTGTGTGTGTTATTGTGTTAGCGTGTGTGTGTTGGCGTGCGTGTGTGTGTGTGTTTGCGTGTTAGCGTGTGTGTGTTAGCATGTTTGTGTTGGCGTGTGTTAGCGTGTGTGTGTGTTAGCGTGTGTGTGTGTATTAGCATGTGTGTGTGTGTGTTAGTGTGTGTGTTACCAAGTGTGTGTGTTAGCGTATGTGTGTGTTAGCGTGTGTGTGTTAGCGTGTGAGTGTGTTAGCGTGTGTATGTGTGTTAGTGTGTGTGTGTGTGTGTTAGCGTGTGTGTGTTAGCGTGTTAGCGTGTGTGTGTGTTAGCGTGTGTGTGTGTGTTAGTGTGTATTAGCGTTTGTATGTGTTAGCGTGTGTGTGTGTGTGTTAGTGTGTGTATGTGTTAGCGTGTGTGCGTATTAGCGTTTGTGTGTGTTAGCGTGTGTGTGTTAGTGTGTTAGCATGTGTGTGTTAGCGTGTGTGTGTGTAAGCGTGTTAGCGTGTGTGTTAACATGTGTTAGCGTGTTTGTGTGTGTTAGCGTGTGTGTGTATTAGCGTGTGTGTGTTTGCGTGTGTGTGTGTTAGCATGTGTGTGTTAGCATGTGTGTGTGTTAGCGTCTGTGTGTGTGTTAGCGTGTGTGTGTGTTAGCGTGTGTGTGTTATGATGTGTGTGTGTTAGTGTGTGTGTGTTATTGTGTTAGCTTGTGTGTGTTGGCGTGCGTGTGTGTGTGTTTGCGTGTTAGCGTGTGTGTGTTAGCATGTTTGTGTTGGCGTGTGTGTTAGCGTGTGTGTGTTAGCGTGTGTGTGTGTGTGTGTTAGTGTGTGTGTTACCAAGTGTGTGTGTTAGCGTGTGTGTGTGTTAGCGTGTGTTAGCGTGTGTGTGATAGTGTGTGTGTGTGTTTGCGTGTCTTAGCGTGTTAGCGTGTGTTAGCATGTGTTAGCGTATGTGTGTGTTAGTATGTTAGCTTGTGTGTGTGTTAGCATGTTAGCGTGTGTGTGTGTTAGCATTGTGTGTGTTAGCGTGTGTGTGTGTGTTAGCATTTGTGTATGTTAGTGTGTGTTTGTGTTAGCAAGTGTGTGTGTTAGCGTGTGTGTGTTAGCGTGTGTGTGTTAGCGCGTGTGTGTGTGTTAGCGTGTGTGTTAGCGTTTGTGTGTTAGCATGTTAGCGTGTGTGTGTTAGCATGTGTGTGTTAGCAAGTGTGTGTGTGTTAGCGTGTGTGTGTTAGCGTGTGTGTGTTAGCGCGTGTGTGTGTCAGCGCATGTGTGTATGTTAGCGTGTGTTAGCTTGTTAGTGTGTGTGTGTTAGCATGTGTGTCTGTATTAGCGTTTCTATGTGTGTTAGCGTGTGTGTGTGTTAGTGTGTGTGTTAGCAAGTGTGTGTGTTAGCGTGTGTGTGTGTGCGTGTGTGTAAGCATTTGTTAGCGTGTTAGCGTGTGTGCTAGCATGTGTTAGCATGTGTTAGCGTGTGTGTGTTAGCGTGTGTGTGTGTGTTAGTGTGTGTATGTGTTAGCGTGTGTAAGTATTAGCGTTTGTGTGTGTTAGCGTGTGTGTGTTAGTGTGTTAGCATGTGTGTGTTAGCGTGTGTGTGTGTAAGCGTGTTAGCGTGTGTGTTAACATGTGTTAGCGTGTGTTAGCGTGTTTGTGTGTGTTAGCGTATGTGTTAGCGTGTGTGTGTATTAGCGTTTGTGTGTGTTAGCGTGTGTGTGTTTGCGTGTGTTTGCATGTGTGTGTGTGTTAGCATGTGTGTGTTAGCATGTGTGTGTGTTAGCGTCTGTGTGTGTGTTAGCGTGTGTGTGTGTTAGCGTGTGTGTGTTATGATGTGTGTGTGTGTTAGTGTGTGTGTGTTATTGTGTTAGCGTGTGTGTGTTGGCGTGCGTGTGTGTGTGTGTTTGCGTGTTAGCGTGTGTGTGTTAGCATGTTTGTGTTGGCGTGTGTGTTAGCGTGTGTGTGTTACCGTGTGTGTGTGTGTTTGCATGTGTGTGTGTGTGTTAGTGTGTGTGTTACCAAGTGTGTGTGTTAGCGAATGTGTGTGTTAGCGTGTGTGTGTGTGTTAGCGTGTGTGTGTGTTAGCGTGTGTATGTGTGTTAGTGTGTGTGTGTGTGTGTGTTAGCGTGTGTGTGTTAGCGTGTTAGCGTGTGTGTGTGTTAGCGTGTGTGTGTGTGTTAGTGTGTATTAGCGTTTGTGTGTGTTAGCATGTTAGCGTGTGTTAGCATGTGTGTGTGTTAGTGTGTTAGCGTGTGTGTGTTAGCGTTTGTGTGTGTTAGTGTGTGTGTGTGTTAGCAAGTGTGTGTTAGCGTGTGTGTGTGTCAGCGCATGTGTGTATGTTAGCGTGTGTGTGTGTTAGCTTGTTAGTGTGTGTGTGTGTTTTAGCGTGTGTGTTAGCGTGTGTGTCTGTATTAGCGTTTCTATGTGTGTTAGCATGTGTGTGTGTTAGTGTGTGTGTTAGCAAGTGTGTGTGTGTTAGCATGTGTGTGTGTGTGTTAGCGTGTGTGTGTTTGCCTGTGTGTAAGCATTTGTTAGCGTGTTAGCGTGTGTGCTAGCATGTGTTAGCATGTGTTAGCGTGTGTGTGTTAGCGTGTGTGTGTGTTAGTGTGTAAGTGTGTGTATGTGTTAGCGTGTGTGTGTATTAACGTTTGTGTGTGTTAGCGTGTGTGTATTAGTGTGTTAGCATGTGTGTGTTAGCGTATGTGTGTGTAAGCGTGTTAGCGTGTGTGTTAACATGTGTTAGCTTGTGTTAGCGTGTTAGCGTGTGTGTGTGTGTTAGCGTGTGTGTTAGCATGTGTGTGTATTAGCGTTTGTGTGTGTTAGCGTGTGTGTGTGTTAGTGTGTGTGTGTTAGCGTGTGTGTGTTAGCATGTGTGTGTGTTAGCGTCTGTGTGTGTGTTAGCGTGTGTGTGTGTTAGCGTGTGTTATCATGTGTGTGTGTGTGTTAGTGTGTGTGTGTTAGCGTGCGTTTGTGTGTGTTTGCGTGTTAGCGTGTGTGTGTTAGCATGTGTGTTAGCGTGTGTGTTAGCGTGTGTGTGTCTGTTACCAAGTGTGTGTGTTAGCGTGTGTGTGTTAGCGTATGTGTGTGTTAGCGTGTGTGTGTGTTAGCGTGTGTGTGTGTTAGCGTGTGTTAGTGTGTGTGTGTTAGCGTGTGTGTGTTAGCGTGTGTGTTAGCGTGTGTGTGTGCTAGCGTGTGTGTGTGTTAGTGTGTGTGTGTATTAGCGTTTGTGTGTGTTAGCGTGTGTGTGTGTTAGCATGTGTGTGTGTGTTAGCAAGTGTGTGTGTTAGCATGTGTGTGTGTTAAATTCAATTTCAATTTCAATGTATTTATAGTATCAATTCACAACAAGAGTTATCTCAAGACACTTTACAGATAGAGTAGGTCTAGACCACACTCCAGAATTCACAAGGACCCAACAGTGTCAGTGTCTAACAGTGTTAGCGTCTGTGTGTGTGTTAGCGTGTGTGTGTGTTAGCGTTTGTGTGTGTTATCGTGTGTATGTGTGTTAGTGTGTGTGTGTTATTGTGTTAGCGTGTGTGTGTTAGCATGTGTGTTAGTGTGTGTGTTAGCGTATTTTAGCGTGTGTGTTAGCGTGTGTGTGTTAGCGTGTGTGTGTTAGCGTGTTAGCGTGTGTGTTAGCATGTGTTAGCATGTGTGTTGGTGTGTGTGTATATGCATGTTAGCGTGTGTGTTAGCATGTGTTAGCGTGTTAGCATGTGTGTGTGTTAGCGTGTGTGTGTTAGTGTGTTAGCGTGTGTGTGTTTCAGCAAGTGTGTGTATTAGCGTTTGTGTGTGTTAGCGTGTGAATGTGTTAGCGTGTTAGTGTGTGTGTTAGCATGTGTTAGCGTGTGTTAGCGTGTGTGTGTGTGTTAGCGTGTGTATGTGTGTTAGCTTGTGTGTGTTAGCGTGTGTGTGTGTGTTAGCGTGTGTGTGTTTGCGTGTTAGTGTGTGTGTTAGCATGTGTGTTAGCGTGTGTTAGCGTGTGTGTGTTAGCGTGTTTGTGTTGGCTTGTGTGTTAGCGTGTGTGTCTGTGTTAACGTTGTACTTGTGTTAGAGTGTGTGTGTGTAAGCGTGTGTCTGTGTGTTAGCGTATGTTAGCGTGTGTGTGTGTAAGTGTGTGTGTTAGCGTGTATGTTAGCATGTGTGTGTTAGCGTGTGTGTTAGCATGTGTTAGCGTGTGTTAGCGTGTTTTAGTGTGTGTGTTGGCGTGTGTGTGTGTTAGCGTGTGTGTGTGTGCGTTAGAATTTGTTAGCGTGTTAGCGTTGTAACAGTTCCCAAACTCACTCGGCAAGGGAAAGGTACAACGCATTAAAATTTAGGACATGGGCGGATCTCTAATATCACTGGGCTGTAATTTAGTCCTGCCTACTTTAATTCCACAACACCTGAATAAACCCTCCCCCCTACAAACCCCCTATTTGCCTTAACGTCGGCTCAATAACCATGCTAATAAAATAAAAAGAAGACCATAGGTTATAAGTATACCTGCGTGTATTAATGACACAACTTATCACACATCGGACACACCCCCTCCCTACATACACTTTAAAGCATTCAAAGTATCCCACACATTTAACACGTTTCCCCCAAAACACCCCAACGTCCCAACAAAACAAATGTCATTCAATAAAACTTAAACGGTCTGGATCCGGAATAGCAAACGTGGCGAACTAACAAAACAAAACAAAACAAAACATGGCCGGAGAAGCGTGGCGAGAAGCCGCAGTTCACACAGGCAACTTACGCCACCTCGGCGCGGCCCATTTAGTTTCGGGGTTGCTGCCGTAGTCCCAAGGAGAAAATCAATATTGTAATCCACCGGAACATATAATCCATACCAGAGGCTGGTGTCTCCTGGAATATTTGCCTCGCTGCGCCCTCTAACTCCGACCGCTTCTTTCCGAATTCTCCAGCCCAATCGATCAGCTGATGATCTCCACGTCCCCCACCAGGGTCATTTTATAGAAGCATCCATTAGAAAAACATTTCAAAATAAAAGGAAATATACCAATTACATTACCAATTACAAACCATTACATCCCCCCCCCCCAGCCAGCGGCTTATCGGGGCCATAGAAGGGTTTCAGGTCTACCACATTTATATGGTCCACCTTTGCATTATCACATAACCCTCGAACACAGTAATTTACAGGTCCTAGCTTTTTTTCTACCCTAACTGGCCCTGACCATTTGGGTGCAAACTTAGCAGAGAATTTGGCTGAGGCTTAAGACTGTGGGTGTGACCTAACCCAGACCAGATCCCCAACTGCAAAGTGTACATCTTTGCGTCGTGCATTATAATATCTAGCTTGTCTGGCTTTTGCCACACCGACGTGTCTTTCAACCTCCTTAAGTAATAGCGCCTGTGTGTGTAGTGTGTTGTATGTAGATGTGCTGGGTGAGGGTGCCTTATGAATAAGACGCTCCAATGGGCCTTTAAGGTTGCGTCCCAAAGCCAACGCAGCAGGGGACACCCCAGTGGTCTCGTGCACGGCCGTGTTAATAGCCAACCTGAATTCAGGTAACCACCGATCCCAGTCCTGCTGATGCTCCCCCACAAACGAGGCAATCATGGTCTTCAGGGTCCGATTGACCATTTCCGTCAGATTCGTCTGTGGGTGGTATGTCGTGGTAAGCTTTTGGGTAACCCACGGTCAGACACAAGGAAGGTGGGTACCCCCCATCGTGTAGAGATGTCGTTCTTCAGGATCTGGCAAACTTTTGGTGTCTTGGCATCCTTCAAAGCGAACAGCTCCACCCATTTACTGAAGTAATCGACTACCACCATCAGCACTGAATTCCGGCCTTTGCTGAGAGGAAGGGGTCCCATAAAGTCCACTCCTATCATCTCCCCCGGTGCACTGACCTCTGTTGACTGGAGTAGCCCCGCGGGCTTGACATTAGATCCCTTGTACTGTTGGCAGATAGGGCAACTGTGCACATGGCTCCAAACGTCCTTGCGCACTGTGGGCCACCATGCCACGTCAAGGATCTTCAGGAGGGTCTTCATCCTTCCTAGGTGACCCCCGAATGGACTGTCATGGAAGTATGCCAGAAACTCTGGGACTAACACAGCAGGAACCACCAGCTGGTAGTTGAAGCCTCCGTACTTAGATGGTACGCCCCGGTATAACACTCCATGCTGTTGTTGATAATGGAGGCGTCCCGGAGTTGGGTTGCAGATGGTAAGACCCAACTCTTGGCATAAGGGATCTGTCTCCTGAGCCGTTTCAATGTCCTGAAGTGTCTTAAGTAGATTAGACCAGTATGATTTTGCACTAGTCAGACCCACGTTCCCGTCCGGTTGAGGATGTGCTCGGGACAGGGCATCCGGTACCACATTACAGCAACCTTTCTTGTAATGGACCCGAAAAGAGAATGCCTGTAGCCGCAACGTCCATCTGGTGAGCCGGGATGACGTTTTGGGACAGTTGAATGCCCAGGCCAGTGCACTGTGGTCTGTGTATACGTCAAACGCTTCTCCCTCCAAGTAATGACGCCACTTTTCCACTGCCCACACAACAGCCAAGCACTCCTTTTCTGAGGTGGAATACCTCAGTTCAGCACCATGGAGAGCTCTTGAAGCAAATGCAATGGCTCGGTCTTCCCCGTTTATTGCCTGCATCAGGACCGCACCCAACCCTACATCACTGGCATCACAATGCACTTGAAAACACCCGTGTGGCTCTTGTTGAGCCAACACTGGTGACGACTGCAGCATACCTTTACAATGTTCAAAGGCGGCCTGACACTGTGCACTCCAATCCCACTTGACCCCTTTCTTCTTGAGGTTATTAAGGGGGGTGATAATATCAGCCAGCCGAGGGATGAACTTGTGGTACCAGCCCACCAACCCCAGGAACCTCTGGAGACCCTTTATATCCATAGGTGCTGGGTAAGCCGCAATCGCTTCTACTTTTGTTGTTTCCACCTCTACGCCTTTTCCTGAAACCACATGTCCTAGGAAAGTGAGTTGGGATTGTAAAAGATGGCATTTAGCGACATTGAGAGTTAGATGTGCATGATGGAGTTTTTCCAACACCGCCTCAAGGTCGCGTAGGTGTTGCTCCTGCGACTTGGAGAAGACTATAATGTCGTCTATGTACACAAAACATATTCTGCCCTTTAACCCCCCCAGAACATTTTCCATCAGCCGTTGGAAGGTGGCTCCAGCATTCCTCAGTCCAAATGGCATGACCTTAAACTGGAACAGTCCTAGGTGGGTGGTCATGGCTGTTTTTAGTTTACTTTCCTCATCCATGGCCACCTGCCAGTACCCACTCTGAAGGTCAAGCAAGCTAAAGCACTGCGCTCCGTGCATGGATTCCAAGATTTCATGAACCAGTGGCATAGGATAAGCGTCATGATGCGTTTTAGCATTATGTCCCCTGAAGTCCACACAGAAACGAGGAGTTCCATCCTTCTTGGGAGTCAACACCACTGGGGAGGCCCAAGCCGATGTAGAAGGCTCTATGACATTGTTCCTGAGCATTTTTTCCACCTGTTCTTTGATGACCGCTTGCTTGTGTGGCGATACCCTGTACGCTCTCCTCCGCACTGGCAGTTCATCGGTAGTCAAGATCTTGTGTTTTATGATGTTAGTAGCCCCGTGCTCGCAGACTGTAGACCATTTCTGCAGCAGTGGTCTAACCAGCTCCGGCTGTTCGTCCAAGAGGGGAACTGTGGGGGTGTGGTCACTGACATGATCCATCACGGTCATGTAAAAGTTCACTGTAGACCCTGTATGGCCCCACCGTAGGACTTCACGCCCCTTAGGCAAGAACCTATGCTCTTTCCCACCTGGCAGCACATATTTTCTTAGGTGGGGCTTCAGAACAATCTGGCTGGTGCACATAAAGTCTAATCCAAGCACCACAGGCATGCAAAGCTGATTGGCGCTGAGTATGTGTATGTTGACGGTGACGTGGGCATCGTGAAGGGAAAGTAGCAAGGTGGTCATCCCTAAAGGCCGACTCTCCTGCCCATTGGCCATGATAAACTTTGGTAGGACACTCTGACTCAGTGTCTCTCCTGCCTTCTTGACCTGGTTCCACAAGGTTTCACTCATGAGGGAGTACGTGCAGCCCGAATCCAGGACAGCATCACCACTGGCACCTCGGATGGATAGTGGCACCACCAGGAGAGTAGGAGTCCCGAGCACCGAGGCCCCATTCGCCCCTTGCCCCCGACCTTGACCCTGCTCCGTCTTCTTGCTGGGTTTCTTGGAAGAGCGGTCGGAAACCTGGGACTGTTGTACTCGATTCCAATAATGCTTGGAGTTACTCCAATCCTTTTCAATGAGGGACCCCACCTTGACCATCTGGTCCACCGTCGACACGATGCCCCGCAGCCCACTCGCCAACCGTGGGTTACATGCACTGAGTATGCGCCGCACCATCTCGTCTTCTGGCATGTCTGGTCTCCACTTCAGGCAGAGCGCTCGGTGATCATAAGCAAAGTCCCGGAGGCACTGGTTAGGCGACTGCACATTGGATCGAAGCTGCTCCACAATCTCCGACTGGTAGTCTGTGGGCAGAAAAGCCTCAAGGAATGCTCTTTTGAAGCTTACCCAATTGGATACGTTGTGGCGGGAAGCTAACCACCAACTCCGTGCAGGCCCTTTTAGCACAGCGTTGAGTGTGCCTATGAGTTCCACGTCACTCAGTGGCCTTAGAGTGAGAAAGTTGTCACACTGCTCGATGAAATCCGTGACGTCAGCAGAATCCCTCGAATCACCAAACTGGGGAAACTCCATCCTAATCGGAGGTTTGGCTGTGGCCGTAGCAGATGCTGGAAGGGAGACATCCCCTTCTGATACATGCCGGTTCACCAACTGTAGTGCTGCAGGTGTGGAGAAACTGGCTGGCCTCCAAGAGGAACGTATTTTATTCCGAGTCTTTTCCAAGTCTTCACCCCATTGCTTATCTCTGCGTTTTAAGCAGGCCACCACCACCTGATCAAAACTCTGCAGCTTAGGGTCAATATACTCCTTAGCCTCTTTCATCACTGTCTCAATGGCCGCTCTGAGACCCTCCTCACGATGGAGTGTGCTGTCAATGATGTCTTTGACCCGATTCTCCAAGGCGTCCATCCTCAACTGAAGTTCTTGGACCTGCTCCGCCATCAACACTGCGTCAGCCTCCTCCTCATCTCCTGGCTGCTGTTGTTCTTCCTTGTCAGGTGGATCTAGATACAGGGAGTCCAACATAGAGGTTATGTCACTGATGCAGCTTTGATTATGCCTAGTCGTGATGTGTCGGTATGGGGCAGCCTCCGTAGGAAGGCTGTGATTTTGTTCCCAGTCTATGAGAGCGGATGCACCATCTTCAAACCCATCCCTTTCTGTGACGATCCCCGGTTTGTGTGTGGCATCCATCTTTGATAGGATTGGCCAAGCAACCCAAAGGAGCGTATGTGATGTAAGCAAGGGGATGTGCTGCTGAAAGTTGGTGTGCAAATGTATGCTGATGGCTGTGAGACGCACACAAGCAACTTATCTTATCTCCAACAGCAAAAACACAACATCCCCATACACCCCCTTTCCCTTTTTATCCCTTTTCTATTTAAAGTTAGGAGAAAACCCAGGCTGCGTTCAACCTTACTCTACCGCAGGACACAAAGTATAACATAACCCACAATATCACAACTAAATCCTCCCTGTCCCCATACTGGCCACCAATCTGTAACAGTTCCCAAACTCACTCGGCAAGGGAAAGGTACAACGCATTAAAATTTAGGACATGGGCGGATCTCTGATATCACTCGGCTGTAATTTAGTCCTGCCTACTTTAATTCCACAACACCTGAATAAACCCTCCCCCCTACAAACCCCCTATTTGCCTTAACGTCGGCTCAATAACCATGCTAATAAAATTAAAAGAAGACCATAGGTTATAAGTATAACTGCGTGTATTAATGACACAACTTATCACACATCGGACACACCCCCTCCCTACATACACTTTAAAGCATTCAAAGTATCCCACACATTTAACACGTTTCCCCCAAAACACCCCAACGTCCCAACAAAACAAATGTCATTCAATAAAACTTAAACGGTCTGGATCCGGAATAGCAAACGTGGCGAACTAACAAAACAAAACAAAACAAAACATGGCCGGAGAACCGTGGCGAGAAGCCGCAGTTCACACGGGCAACTTACGCCACCTCGCCGCGGTCCATTCAGTTTCGGGGTCGCTGCCGTAGTCCCAAGGAGAAAATCAATATTGTAATCCACCGGAACATATAATCCATCCAGAGGCTGGTGTCTCCTGGAATATTTGCCACGCTGCGCCCTCTAACTCCGACCGCTTCTTTCCGAATTCTCCAGCCCAATCGATCAGCTGATGATCTCCACGTCCCCCCCCCCAGGGTCATTTTATAGAAGCATCCATTAGAAAAACATTTCAAAATAAAAGGAAATACACCAACATCAGACCATACCCAATCCGTGCTACCAATCCAGGCCACTGATAACAAAGCTATATATTTTATCAATATGGAAAAAACAACAAGATATTCCTGCATGTTCCCCACATATAATAGTGTGTGTGTGTGTTAGCGTGTTAGTAATAATAATAATAATACATTTTATTTAACAGCGCCTTTCTCAACACTCAAGGTCGCTTTACAGACAAAAAAAAGCGAAATACAGGGAACAGAGTTATAACAAAATAAAGCAAAACAAAACAAAACAAAACAAAACAAGGTAAAACAAATTACAGGGACAGTGTATTTACAAATAAGCAAGCTGGAACAGATGGTTTTTGAGTCTAGTTTTGAACAGGGGGAGAGAGTCGATATTGCGGAAGTCAGGTGGGAGTGAGTTTCAAAGCTGGGGAGCAGAGCGGCTGAAGGCTCTGTTCCCCATGGTGACAAGTCGAGCTGGGGGTACAGTGAGGTGGATAGAGGAGGAGGATCTGAGGGAGCGGGAGGAAACGGCAATGTGAAGGAGTTCTGATAGATATGGAGGAGCAAGGTTATGGATGGCTTTGAAAGTATAGAGAAGGATTTTAAATTGTATTCTGAATTGAACTGGAAGCCAATGGAGCTGCTGAAGGACAGGGGTTATATGATGAAAAGACGGGGTTCTGGTGATGACACGAGCTGCTGAGTTCTGAAGAAGTTGAAGTTTATGGAGGGATTTTTGAGGAAGGCCAAAAAGAAGGGAGTTATAGTAATCAAGGCGGGAGGTGATGAGGCTGTGGATAAGGATGGAGGCAGTGTGAGTGGTAAGGGACGGACGGAGGCGGTTAACATTACGTAGGGGAAAGTATGCAGACCGAGAGATATTCTTTAGTGTGTGTGTGTGTTAGCGTGTGTGTGTGTTAGCGTGTGTTAGTGTGTGTGTGTCAGCATGTGTGTGTGTTAGTGTGTGTGTGTGTTAGCGTGTGTGTGTGTTAGCGTGTGTGTGTTAGCGTGTGTGTTAGAGTTTGTGTGTGTTAGCGTGTGTGTGTGTTCGCATGTTAGCGTGTGTGTTAGCAAGTGTTAACATGTGTGTGTGTTAGCGTTTGTGTGTTAGCGTGTTTGTGTTGGCATGTGTGTTAGTGTGTGTGTGTGTGTTAGCATGTGTGTGTGTGTTAGCATGTGTGTGTGTTAGTGTGTGTGTTACCAAGTGTGTGTGTTAGCGTGTGTGTTAGCGTGTGTGTGTGTTATCATGTTATTGTGTTAGCGTGTGTGTGTGTTTGCGTGTTAGAGTGTGTGTGTTAGCATGTGTGTTAGCGTGTGTGTTAGTGTGTGTGTTAGCATTAGTCTGTGTGTTAGCATGTGTGTGTGTTAGTGTGTGTGTTAGCAAGTGTGTGTGTTAGCGTGTTTGTGTGTGTGTTAGCGTATGTGTGTTAGCGTGTAAGTGTGTTAGCGTGTGTGTGTGTTAGCGTGTAAGTGTGTTAGCGTGTGTGTGTGTGTAAGCGTGTGTTAGCGTGTGTGTGTTAGCGTGTGTGTGTGTTAGCAGGTGTGTGTGTTAGCGTGTGTGTGTGTCTTAGCGTGTGTTAGCGTGTGTGTGTTAGCGTGTGTGTGTGTTAGCGTGTGTGTTAGCATGTGTGTGTGTGTTAGCGTGTGTTAGCGTGTGTGTGTTAGCGTGTGTGTGTGTTAGCAAGTGTGTTAGCGTGTTTGTGTGTTAGCGTCTGTGTGTGTGTTATCGTGTTAGCGTGTGTGTGTTAGCGTGTGTGTGTGTTTGCGTGTTAGAGTGTGTGTTAGCATGTGTGTTAGCGTATGTGTTAGCGTGTGTTAGCGTATGTGTAAGCGTGTGTTAGCGTGTGTGTGTGTGTTAGCGTGTTTGTGTTGGCGTGTGTGTTAGCGTGTGTGTGCGTTAGTGTGTGTGTTAGCATGTGTGTGTGTTAGCGTGTTAGTGTGTGTGTGTGTTAGCGTGTGTTAGCGTGTGTGTGTCAGCATGTGTGTGTGTTAGTGTGTGTGTGTTAGCGCGTGTATGTGTTAGCGTGTGTGTTAGAGTTTGTGTGTGTTAGCGTGTGTGTGTGTTCGCATGTTAGCGTGTGTGTTAGCATGTGTTAACATGTGTTGTGTGTTAGCGTTTGTGTGTGTTAGCGTGTTTGTGTTGGCATGTGTGTTAGCGTGTGTGTGTGTGTGTTAGCATGTGTGTGTGTGTTAGCATGTGTGTGTGTGTTAGTGTGTGTTACCAAGTGTGTGTGTTAGCGTGTGTGTTAGCGTATGTGTGTGTTAGCGGGTATGTGTGTGTTAGCAAGTGTGTGTGTGAGCGTGTGTGTGTGTTAGCATCTGTGTGTGTGTTATCATGTTATCGTGTTAGCGTGTGTGTGTGTTTGCGTGTTAGAGTGTGTGTTAGCATGTGTGTTAGCGTGTGTGTTAGTGTGTGTGTTAGCATAAGTGTGTGTGTTAGCATGTGTGTGTGTTAGTGTGTGTGTTAGCAAGTGTGTGTGTTAGCGTGTTTGTGTGTGTGTTAGCGTATGTGTGTTAGCGTGTAAGTGTGTTAGCGTGTGTGTTAGCGTGTAAGTGTGTTACCGTGTGTGTGTGTGTAAGCGTGTGTTAGCGTGTGTGTGTTAGAGTGTGTGTGTTAGCAAGTGTGTGTGTTAGCGTGTGTGTGTGTGTTTTGGCGTGTGTGTTAGCGTGTGTGTGTGTTAGCATATGTGTGTGTGTTAGCATGTGTGTGTGTTAGTGTGTGTGTTAGCAAGTGTGTGTGTTAAAGTGTTTGTGTGTTAAAGTGTGTGTGTGTTAGCGTGTGTGTGTGTTAGTGTGTTTGTTACCAAGTGTGTGTGTTAGCGTGTGTGTGTTAGCGGATGTGTGTGTTAGCGTGTGTGTGTGTGTTAGCAAGTGTGTGTGTTAGCGTGTGTGTGTTAGCATTTGTGTTTGTGTTATCGTGTTGGCGTGTGTGTGTTAGCGTGTGTGTGTGTTTGCGTGTTTGTGTGTTAAAGTGTGTGTGTGTTAGCGTGTGTGTGTGTTAACGTGTGTGTGTGTTAGTGTGTTTGTTACCAAGTGTGTGTGTTAGCGTGTGTATGTTAGCGGATGTGTGTGTTAGCGTGTGTGTGTTAGCAAGTGTGTGTGTTAGCGTGTGTGTGTTAGCATTTGTGTTTGTGTTATCGTGTTAGAGTGTGTGTGTTAGCATGTGTGTTAGCGTGTGTGTTAGTGTGTGTGTTAGCATTAGTGTGTGTGTTAGCAAGTGTGTGTGTTAGCGTGTTTGTGTGTGTGTTAGCGTATGTGTGTTAGCGTGTAAGTGTGTTAGCGTGTAAGTGTGTTAGCGTGTGTGTGTGTGTAAGCGTGTGTTAGCGTGTGTGTGTTAGAGTGTGTGTGTTAGCAAGTGTGTGTGTTAGTGTGTGTGTGTTGGCGTGTGTGTGTGTTAGCAAGTGTGTGTGTTAGCGTGTGTGTGTGTTAGCATCTGTGTGTGTGTTATCATGTTATCGTGTTAGCGTGTGTGTGTGTTTGCGTGTTAGAGTGTGTGTGTTAGCATGTGTGTTAGCGTGTGTGTTAGTGTGTGTGTTAGCGTTAGTGTGTGTGTTAGCATGTGTGTGTGTTAGTGTGTGTGTTAGCAAGTGTGTGTGTTAGCGTGTTTGTGCGTGTGTTAGCGTATGCGTGTTAGCGTGTAAGTGTGTTAGCGTGTGTGTTAGCGTGTAAGTGTGTTAGCGTGTGTGTGTGTGTAAGCGTGTGTTAGAGTGTGTGTGTTAGCAAGTGTGTGTGTTAGCGTGTGTGTGTATGTTGGCGTGTGTGTTAGCGTGTGTGTGTGTTAGCATATGTGTGTGTGTTAGCATGTGTGTGTGTTAGTGTGTGTTAGCAAGTGTGTGTTAGCGTGTTTGTGTGTTAAAGTGTGTGTGTGTTAGCGTGTGTGTGTGTTAACGTGTGTGTGTGTTAGTGTGTTTGTTAACAAGTGTGTGTGTCAGCGTGTGTGTGTTAGCGGATGTGTGTGTTAGCGTGTGTGTGTTAGCGTGTGTGTGTTAGCATTTGTGTTTGTGTTATCGTGTTGGCGTGTGTGTGTTAGCGTGTGTGTGTTTGCGTGTTATAGTGTGTGTTAGCATGTGTGTTAGCGTGTGTGTTAGCGTGTGTTAGCGTGTGTGTGTGGTAGCGTGTTTGTGTTGGCGTGTTTGTGTGTGTGTTAGCGTTTGTGTGTGTTAGCGTGTGTGTGTGTTAGCGTGTGTGTGTGTGTGTTAGCGTGTGTGTGTGTTAGTGTGTGTGTATGTGTTAGCAAGTGTGTGTGTTAATGTGTGTGTGTTAGCGTATGTGTGTGTGTTAACGTGTGTGTTAGCATGTGTTAGCGTGTATGTGTTAGCATGTTAGCGTGTGTGTGTGTGTTAGCGTATGTGTGTGTGTGTTAGCATGTGTGTGTATTAGAGTGCGGATCGGCCGATTTTGTGTCCGAGCCCGGCCTGCGTCCGACAGAGCAGTAACCGAACCCGACCCGAGCCCGACAGGCATTAAGATATTTATGTCCGAGCCCGACCCGAGCCCGACAGTTAAAATCGCATTTGTTTCTCATACTAATGACACATGTACGTTTGTTTGTGTGGAAAGCCGCTTTTATTAAGCAATTGTAGGAAGGCATTGGGAAATGTCAACAGATGAGCGCATCAATGCACAGCTGACTTTCCTTCGTTTTCAGTAGTTTTAAAATCTCCTGCGGCCAACTTCTTTTTAACATCTTCCATCGTTGCGCTGCCCCATGGAGCTTAATACGCACGTCTTTTGTTGTCACAGCACACAGGAAGACGGATGTTAGGGTACTATTTGACATTTATTTTAAGCTGTTTTAAATTCAAAATGTTCAATGCCTTATCGCGCTGATGTGACCGAGCCCGACCCGAACCCGAGCATCCTTTCTAAAAATCTGTCCGAACCCGGCCCGACCCGTCGGGTACTGTCGGGTCCCGTCGGGCTCGGGTCGGGTATCCATCCTCTAGTGTGTATGTGTTAGCGTGTGTGTGTGTTAGCGCGTGTTTGTGTTAGCATATTTAGTGTGTGTGTGTGTTAGCATATGTTAGCGTGTGTTAGCGTGTTTGTGTTGCCGTGTGTGTTAGCGTGTGTGTGTGTTAGCATGTGTGTGTGTTGGCATGTGTGTGTGTTAGTGTGTGTGTTAGCAAGTGTGTGTGTTAGCGTGTTTGTGTGTTAATGTGTGTATGTGTGTTAGCGTGTGTGTGTGTTCGTGTGTGTATGTCAGCATGTGTGTGTTAGCATGTGTGTTAGCGTGTTAGCGTGTGTAAGCTTGTTAGCGTTTGTGTTAGCGTGTGTGTGTTTTAGCGTGTGTGTTAGCATGTGTGTGTGTTAGCATGTGTGTATATGTGTTAGCGTGTTTGTGTGTTAGCCTATGTTAGCTGTGTGTGTGTTAGCGTGTGTGTGTGTGTGTGCGTGTGTTTAGCGTGTGTGTGTGTTAACGTGTGTGTGTTAACATGTTAGCATGTGTGTTAGCGTGTGTGTGTGTGTTAGCGTGTGTAAATGTAAATGTAAATGTGCTGTATTTATATAGCGCTTTTCTAGTCTGAACGACTACTCAAAGCGCTTTTACATAGTACAGAAACCATTCACCATTCACACACATTCATACACTGTGGCCGAGGCTGCCGTACAAGGTGCCATCTGCTCATCAGATAAACATGCACACACATTCACACTCCGATGACACAGCATCAGGGGCAACTCGGGGCTCAGTATCTTGCCCAAGGACACTTCGACATGGGACTGCAGGGCCGGGGATTGAACCACCAACCTTCCAATTGGCTGGCAACCGCTCTACCACTGAGCCACAGCCGCCCCTGTGTGTGTGTGTGTGTGTTAGTGTGTGTATGTTAGCATGTGTGTGTTAGCATGTGTGTTAGCGTGTTAGCGTGTGTAAGCTTGTTAGCATGTGTGTTAGCGTGTGTGTTAGCGTGTGTAAGCGTGTTAGCCTGTGTGTTAGAATGTGTGTGTCTTAGCGTGTTAGCGTGTGAGTGTTGGCGTGTGTGTTAACGTGTTGTGTGATGTGTTAGCGTGTGTGTGTGTTAGCGTGTGTGTGTTAGCATGTGTATGTGTGTTAGCGTGTGTGTGTGTGTTAGCGTGTGTATGTGTGTGTATTAGAGTGTGTTAGTGTATTAGCATGTGTGTATTAGCATGTGTGTGTGTTAGCATGTGTGTGTGTGTTAGCGTGTGTGTGTTAGCGTGTGTTAGCGTGTTAGCGTGTGTAAACTTGTTAGCGTGTGTAAGCGTGTTAGCCTGTGTGTTAGAATGTGCGTGTCTTAGCGTGTTAGCGTGTGAATGTTGGCGTGTGTGTTAACGTGTGTGTGTGTGTGTTAGCGTGTGTGTGTGTTAGCGTGTGTGTGTTAGCATGTGTATGTGTGTTAGCGTGTGTGTGTGTTAGCATATGTATGTGTGTGTATTAGAGTGTGTTAGTGTATTAGCATGTGTGTATTAGCATGTGTGTGTGTTAGCATGTGTGTGTGTGTTAGCGTGTGTGTGTTAGCGTGTGTTAGCATGTTAGCGTGTGTGTGTATTAGCATGTGTGTTAGTGTGTGTGTTAGCGTGTTAGCGTGTGTTAGTGTGTTAGAATGTGTTAGCACCTGTGTGTGTTAGCGTATGTGTGTGTGTTAGCGTGTGTAGTGTGTTAGTGTGTGTGTGTGGTAGCGTGTGTGTTTTAGCGTGTTAGCATGTGTGTTTGCGTGTGTGTGTTAGCGTGTGTGTTAGCGTGTGTGTGTTAGTGTGTGTGTGTGTTAGCGTGTGTGTGTATTAGCGTTTGTGTGTGTTGGTGTGTGTGTGTGTTAGCGTGTGTGTTTTTGTGTGTTAGCGTGTGTGTATTAGCATTTGTGTCTGTTAGCGTGTGTGTTAGCGTGTGTGTGTTAGCTTGTTAGCATGTTAGCATGTGTGTTACCATGTGTTAGCATGTGTTAGTGTGTGTGTTAGCGTGTGTGTGTGTGTATGCGTGTTAGCGTGTGTGTTAGCATGTGTTAGCGTGTGTGTGTGTGTTAGCATGTTAGCGTGTGTGTTAGCGTTTGTGTGTTAGCGTGTGTGTGTGTTAACTTGTGTATGTGTGTTAGCGTGTGTATGTGTGTTAGTGTGTGTATGTTAGCATGTGTGTGTTAGCATGTGTGTTAGCGTGTTAGTGTGTTTAAGCCTGTTAGCGTGTGTGTTAGCGTGTGTGTGTTTTAGTGTGTGTGTTTTAGTGTGTGTAAGCGTGTTAGCGTGTGTGTGTGTGTTAGCATGTGTGTGTCTTAGCGTGTTAGCATGTGAGTGTTGGCATGTGTGTTAACGTGTGTGTGTGTTAGTGTGTGTGTGTGTTAACGTGTGTGTGTTAGCATGTGTATGTGTGTTAGCGTGTGTGTGTGTGTTAGCGTGTGTATGTGTTAGTGTGTGTGTGTTAGTGGTTGTCTGTGTTAGCATATGTGCATGCTAGCGTGTGTGTGTGTTAGCGTGTGTTAGTGTGTGTATTAGTGTGTTAGTGTATTAGCATGTGTGTATTAGCATGTGTGTGTGTTAGCATGTGTGTGTGTGTTAGCGTGTGTGTGTGTTAGCGTGTTAGCGTGTGTGTGTATTAGCATGTGTGTTAGTGTGTTAACGTGTGTTAGCGTGTTAGCATTTGTGTTAGCGTGTTTGTGTGTTAGCGTATTTGTGTTAGTGTGTGTGTGTTAGTGTGTGTGTGTGTTAGCGTGTGTGTGTATTAGTGTTTGTGTGTGTTGGCGTGTGTGTGTGTTAACGTTTTAGCGTGTGTGTGTAAGCGTGTTAGCATGTGTTAGCGTGTGTTAGCGTGTGTGTGTTAGCGTGTGTGTGTATTAGCATTTGTGTGTGTTAGCGTGTGTGTTAGCATATGTTAGCGTGTGTGTGTTAGCTTGTTAGCGTGTTAGCATGTGTGTTACCATGTGTTAGCGTGTGTGTGTGTGTTAGCGTGTGTGTGTATTAGCGTTTGTGTGTCTTAGCGTGTGTGTGTGTTAGCGTGTGTGTGTGTGTATGCGTGTTAGCGTGTGTGTTAGCATGTGTTAGCTTGTGTGTGTGTGTTAGCGTGTGTGTGTATTAGCGTTTGTGTGTCTTAGCGTGTGTGTGTTAGCGTGTTAGTGTGTGTGTAAGCATGTGTTAGCGTGTGTTAGCGTGTGTGTGTGTGTTAGTGTGTGTATGTGTGTTAACGTGTGTGTGTTGGCTTTTGTGTTAGCGTGTGTGTTAGCGTTTGTACTTGTGTTAGAGTTTGTGTGTGTAAGCGTGTGTCTGTGTGTTAGCGTATGTTAGCGTGTGTGTGTGTAAGCGTGTGTGTGTTAGCGTGTGTGTTAGCGTGTGTGTGTTAGCGTGTTAGCATGTGTGTTAGCATGTGTTAGCGTGTGTTAGCGTGTTTTAGTGTGTGTGTGTTGGCGTGTGTGTGCGTTAGAATTTGTTAGTGTGTGTTAGCATGTGTGTGTGTGTAAGCGTGTTAGCATGTGTTAGCGCGTGTTAGCATGTTAGCGTGTTTGTGTTGGCTTTTGTGTTAGCGTGCTTGTGTTTGCTTTTGTGTTAGCGTGTGTGTATGTGTAAGCGTTTGTACTTGTGTTAGTGTGTGTGTTAGCGGTGTGTGTGTGTTAGTGTGTGTGTGTTAGCGTGTTAGTGTGTGTATGTGTGTTAGCGTGTGTGTGCGTTAGCGGTTGTGTGTGTTAGCGTGTGTGTGTGTTAGCGTGTGTGTTTGTTAGCGTGTTAACGTGTGTGTTAGCGTGTTAGCGTGTGTGTGTGTTAGCGGGTGTGTGTGTTAACGTGTGTATGTGTGTTAGCGTGTGTGTTGGTGAGTGTGTTAGCATGTGTGTTAGCGTGTGTGTGTTAGCCTGTGTGGTAGCGTGTGTGTTAGCGTGTGTGTTAGCATGTGTTAGCGTGTGTGTATGTTAACGCTTGTGTGTGTTAGCATGTGTGTGTGTGTTAGCGTGTTTGTGTGTGTTAGCATGTGTGTGTGTGTGTTAGCGTGTTAGTGTTTGTGTGTGTTAGCGTGTGTGTGTGTTAGCGTGTGTAAGCGTGTGTGTGTGTTAGCGTGTGTGTGTCAGCATGTGTGTGTTAGTGTGTGTGTGTTAGCGTGTGTGTTAGAGTTCGTGTGTGTTAGCGTGTGTGTGTGTTAGCGTGTTAGCATGTGTGTGTTAGCGTGTGTGTGTGTTGTCATGTTAGCGTGTGTGTGTTAGCGTGTGTGTGTGTTTGCGTGTTAGAGTGTGTGTGTTAGCATGTGTTTTAGCGTGTGTTAGCGTTTGTGTGTGTTAGCATGTGTTAGTGTGTGTTAGCGTGTGTGTGTGTTTGCGTGTTAGAGTGTGTGTGTTAGCATGTGTGTTAGCGTGTGTGTTAGCATGTGTGTTAGCGTTTGTGTGTGTGTTAGCATGTGTTAGTGTGTGTGTTAGCAAGTGTGTGTGTTAGCGTATGTGTGTGTTAGCGTGTAAGTGTGTTAACGTGTGTGTGTGTGTAAGCGTGTGTTAGCGTGTGTGTTGGCGTGTGTGTGTGTTAGCTAAACTTCAAATGTGCCTTCAGGATATTAAAACCTGGATGAGCTGTAATTTTCTAATGTTATACTCAGATAAAACTGAAGTTATTGCTCTGGGGCCCAAGCACCTCCGTGACGCATTATCCAAAGAGATAGTTACTCTGGATGGCATCACCCTGGCCTCCAGCACCACTGTGAGGAATCTTGGAGTTATCCTTGATCAGGACATGTCCTTTAATTCTCACATAAAGCAAATTTCAAGGACCGCCTTTTTTCACCTACGTAATATTGCAAAAATCAGGAATATCCTGTCTAAAAATGATGCAGAAAAATTAGTCCATGCATTTGTTACTTCTAGGCTGGATTACTGCAATTCTTTATTATCAGGCTGCTCAAAAAAGTCCATAAAGACTCTTCAGCTGATCCAGAATGCTGCAGCACGTGTTCTGACAGGAACCAGGAAAAGAGATCACATCTCTCCTGTTTTAGCTTCTCTGCATTGGCTTCCTGTAAAATCCAGAATAGAATTTAAAATCCTTCTTCTCACCTACAAAGCTCTTCATTGTCAGGCACCATCTTATCTTAAAGAGCTCATAGTACCTTACTGCCCTATAAGAGCGCTACGCTCCCAGAATGCAGGGTTACTTGTGGTTCCTAGAGTCTCTAAAAGTAGAATGGGGGCCAGAGCGTTCAGCTATCAGGCTCCTCTCCTGTGGAACCAGGTTCCAGTCTGGGTTCGGGAGGCAGACACCGTCTCCACATTTAAGAGTAGGCTTAAGACTATCCTTTTTGATAAAGCTTATAGTTAGGGCATATATAGTAATATGCCTTACCTTAACCAGGGTTTGTATCTTATCCCCCTCTCTGACCTTCCTGACTCTAACCCCCATTTTCTCTCCCCCTACCCTAACCAGGGTTTGTATCCCATCCCCCACTTTGACCGTCTTGATCTTAACTCTATCTTTCTCTCCCCCTACCCTAACCCGGGTCTGTATCCTTCCCCTACTTTGACCTTCCTGCCCTTAACCCTGACCCTCATGATCTTAACCCTAACTGTCTCTCCCCCTACCCACACCAAGGGAGGGTTTGGGGAGAGTTGTAGCCTGACCAGCTACACGCTCTGCGATGCCATGTTCTTCCTGCTACACTCTGCTATGCCAACTACAAAGGACTTCTAACAACTACTATTTTGGGATTGTAATTGCCACTTTTCATTCTAACCCCAACCGGCCCGTCAGACACCGCCTACCAAGAGCCTGGGTCTGACCGAGGTTTCTGCCTAAAAGGAAGTTTTTCCTCGCCACTGTCGCACTGTTGCTTGCTCTGGAGGACACTGTTGGGTCCTTGTGAATTCTGGAGTGTGGTCTAGACCTACTCTATCTGTAAAGTGTCTTGAGATAACTCTTGTTGTGAATTGATACTATAAATAAATTGAAATTGAAATTGAAATTGAAATTAAAACACACGCTAACACACACACACACACACAAGCTAACACAAGCTAACACACACACACGCTAACACAAACAGGCGCTAAAACAAGCTAACACACACGCTCACATGCAAACACAAACACACGCTAACACACACACTCTAACACACGCTAACACGCTAAAACACACACTAACACACACACACGCTAACACACACACTTGCTAACACACACACTAACACACACGCTAATACGCTAACACACACACACACGCTAACATACACACAGACGCTTACACACACACACAGGCTAACACACACACACGCTAACACACACACACATGCTAACACACACGCTAACATGCTAACACACACAAACGCTAACACACTAACACACACACGCTAACACATGCTAACACACACGCTAACACGCACGCTAACACACACACAGACGCTAACACACACAAACGCTAACAAACACACACGCTAACACACTGACATACAAACGCTGACACACACACGCTAACACATACACACGCTAACACAAACACACTCTAACACGTTAACACACGCTAACACACACACTAACACACACACACACGTTGACACACACGCTAACATGCTAACACACACACACGCTAACACACACAAACATGCTATCACACACACACTAACACACACATGCTGACACACACACACGCTAACACACACATGCTATCAAACACACATACACACGCTAACACACATACATGCTATCACACACACACTAACACACACACGCTGACACACACACGCTAACACGCTAACACACACACACACACACTAAAACACACGCTAACACACACACACACAAGCTAACACAAGCTAACACACACAGGCGCTAACACAAGCTAACACACACACTCTAACACACGCTAACACACACACTAACACACACACACGCTAACACACATACTTGCTAACACACACACTAACACACACGCTAATACGCTAACACACACACACACGCTAACATACACACAGACACTTACACACACACACAGGCTAACACACACACACACGCTAACACACACACGCTAACACACACACATGCTAACACACACGCTAACATGCTAACACATACAAACGCTAACACACACACACATGCTAACACACACGCTAACATGCTAACACACACAAACGCTAACACACTAACACACACACGCTAACACATGCTAACACACACGCTAACACGCATGCTAACACACACACAGACGCTAACACACACAAACGCTAACAAACACACACGCTAACACACTGACATACAAACGCTGACACACAAGCTAACACATACACACGCTAACACAAACACACTCTAACACGTTAACACACGCTAACACACACACTAACACACACACACACGTTGACACACACGCTAACATGCTAACACACACACACGCTAACACACACAAACATGCTATCACACACACACTAACACACACACGCTGACACACACACACGCTAACACACACATGCTATCAAACACACACACACACGCTAACACACATACATGCTATCACACACACACTAACACACAGACGCTGACACACACACGCTAACACGCTAACACACACACACACACTAAAACACACGCTAACACACACACACAAGCTAACACAAGCTAACACACACAGGCGCTAACACAAGCTAACACACACACTCTAACACACTAACACACGCTCCCACGCTAACACACACACTAACACACGCTAACACACACACTTGCTAACGCACACACTAACACACACACACGCTAACACGCGACACACACACACACGCTAACATACACACAGACGCTTACACACACACACAGGCTAACACACACACACACTAACACACACTTGTTAACACACACACACACACTAACACACACACACATGCTAACACACACACTAACATGCTAACACACACAAACGCTAACACACTAACACACACACACGCTAACACACGCTAACACACACACTAACACACACACACGCTAACACACACACTTGCTAACACACACACTAACACACACACACGCTAACACGCTAACACAGACGCTTACACACACACACAGGCTAACACACACACACGCTAACACACACACTTGTCAACACACACACACGCTAACACACACACACACATCCTAACACACACGCTAACATACTAACACACACACGCTAACACACTAACACACACACACACACTAACACACGCTAACACAGACACACGCTAACACATGCTAACACAAACGCTAACACGCACGCTAACACACACACAGACGCTAACACACACAAACGCTAACACACACACTTGCTAACACACACACTTGCTAACACACACACGCTAACACGCTAACACACACACAAACACGCTAACACACGCACTAACACACACACGCTAACACGCTGACATGCTAACACGCTAACATACACACGTTAACACACACGATTACACACGCTAACGTTCAATAAAACGATAACACACACGCTAACACACACACGCTAACACACACACTAACACACACGCTAACACAGACATACGCTAACACGCACACACGCTAACATACACACAGACGCTTACACACACACACAGACGCTAACACACACACACATGCTAACCTAACACACACGCTAACATGCTAACACACACAAACGCTAACACACTAACACACACACACATGCTATCACACACACACTAACACACACATGCTGACACACACACACACGCTACACACACACACACACACGCTAACACACACATGCTATCAAACACACACACACACGCTAACACACACACACATGCTATCACACACACACTAACACACACACGCTGACACACACGCTAACACACTAACACACACACACACAAGCTAACACAAGCTAACACACACACACGCTAACACACACAGGCGCTAAAACAAGCTAACACACACGCTCACATGCAAACACAAACACACGCTAACACACACAATCTAACACACGCTAACATGCTAGCACACACACTAACACACACACACGCTAACACACACACTAACACACACACACACGCTAACATACACACAGACGCTTACACACACACAGGCTAACACACAAACACACGCTAACACACACACACGCTAACACATACACATGCTAACACACACGCTAACATGCTAACACACACAAACGCTAACACAATAACACACACACATGCTAACACACACACGCTAACACACACACAAGTTAACACACACACACGCTAACAAACACACAAACTAACACACTGACATACAAACGCTGACACACACGCTAACACGCTAACACATACACACGCTAACACAAACACACACTCTAACACGTTAACACACGCTAACACGCTAACACACACACTAACACACACACACACTAACACACGTTGACACACGCTAACACGCTAACACACACACACTAACACAAACACACATGCTATCACACACACACTAACACACACGCTGCTACACACACACACACGCTAACACACACACACACACGCTAAGACACACACACTAACACACACACACATGCTATCACACACACACTAACACACACACGCTGACACACACACGCTAACACGCTAAAACACACACACACTAAAACACACGCTAACACACACACACACACAAACTAACACAAGCTAACACACACAGGCGATAACACAAGCTAACACAGACACGCTCACACGCAAACACAAACACACGCTAACACACACACACTCTAACACACTAACACACGCTAACACACACACTAACACACACTAACACACACACTTGCTAACGCACACACTAACACACACACACACTAACACGCTAACACACACACACACACACATAACATACACACAGACGCTTACACACACACACAGGCTAACACAGACACACACGCTAACACACACACGCGCTAACACACACAAACATGCTAACAATGAAAGTTTATGGAGTGCTTCCTGATAATATTGCCTAAAGGAAGCATATATAGAGTGAACAGGATTGGACCGAGCACAGATCCTTGTGGGACTCCATAACTAACTTTGGCGTGCACGGAGGATTCATCGTTAACATGAACAAACTGAGATCGATCTGATAAATAAGACTTAAACCAGCTTAGAGCAGTTCCTTTAATGCCGATTAAATGTTCCAATCTCTGTAATAAGATATGATGGTCAATGGTATCAAATGCAGCACTAAGATCTAATAACACCAGTACAGAGATAAGTCCTTTGTCTGATGCAATTAGGAGGTCATTAGTAATTTTCACAAGTGCCGTTTCTGTGCTATGATTAACTCTAAATCCTGACTGAAAATCCTCAAATAAGCTATTCCTATACAGGAAGTCACACAGCTGTTTGGCGACTGCTTTCTCAAGGATCTTAGAAAGAAATGGAAGATTGGATATAGGTCTATAGTTGGCTAAAACATCTGGATCAAGGTTGGGCTTTTTCAGAAGGGGTTTAATTACAGCTACTTTAAAATGCTGTGGTACATAGCCTGTTAATAAAGACAGGTTGGTTATATAACACACGCTAACACGCTAACACACACACATGCTAACAGACACACACGCTAACAATCACACACGCTAACACACGTACATGCTAACACCCTCTAACACACACACGCTAACACACTAACACACACACACACTAAAACACACACTAACACACACACACAAACTAACACAAGCTAACACACACACACGCTAACAAACACAGGCGCTAAAACAAGCTAACACACACGCTCACATGCAAACACAAACACACGCTAACACACACACTCTAACACACACTAACACACACACACGCTAACACACACTTGCTAACACACAAACTAACACACACACACGCTAACACGCTAACACACACACATGCTAACACACACACACGCTAACACACACGCTAACACACACACTAACACACGCACGCTAACACACACACTTGCTAACACACACACTAACACACACACACGCTAACACGCTAACACACACACACAAGCTAACATACAAACAGACGCTTACACACACACACAGGCTACACACACACACACACGCTAACACACACACTTGTTAACACACACACACGCTAACACACACACACACATGCTAACACACACACTTACATACTAACACACACAAACACTAACACACTAACACACACACACACGCTACGCTAACACACACACATGCTAACACACACACACTAACACACACACACGCTAACACATGCTAACACACACGCTAACACGCACGCTAACACACACACAGACGCTAACACACACAAACGCTAACACACACAAACGCTAACACACACACTTGCTAACACACACACGCTAACACGCTAACACACACACAAACACGCTAACACACACACTAAAACACACACGCTAACACACACACACGCTAACATGCTAACACGCTAACATACACACGTTAACACACACGATTACACACGCTAACGCACAATAAAACGCTAACACACACGCTAACAAACACGCTAACACAGACATACGCTAACACACACACACTAACATACACACAGACCTTAACACACACACACATGCTAACACACACACAGGCTAACACCCACACAGACGCTTACACACACACACAGGCTAACACACACACACGCTAACACACACACACAGGCTAACACACACACACGCTAACATGCTAACACACACAAACGCTAACACACTAACATACATACACACGCTAACACACACGCTAACACACACACACACACACACACGCTAACACACACACACTAACACACACACACGCTAACACATGCTAACACACACGCTTACACGCACGCTAACACACACACAGACGCTAACACACACAAACGCTAACACACACACTTGCTAACACACACGCTCACAAGCTAACACGCTAACATACACACGTTAACACACGCTAACGCACGATAAAACGCTAACACACACGCTAACACACACACGCTAACACACACACTGACACACACGCTAACACACACACACGCTAACACACACACTGACACACACGCTAACACACACACACGCTAACACACACAAATGCTAACACACATATACATGCTAACACACACACATACCACACACACGCTAACACGCTAACACACACACACATGCTAACACACACACACTTGTTAACACACACACGCTAACACACACACTTGCTAACACACACACTAACACACACATGCTAACACGCTAACACAGACATACGCTAACACACACGCTAACAAACACACACACACTAACACGCACACGTTAACACACGCTAACACACATGCTAACACACACGCTAACACACACTTGTTAACACACACACTTGCTAACACACACTAACACACACACGCTAACACGCACACATAAACACAAACACGCTAAAACACATACACACAATAACACACACAAGCTAACACACACACACCAACACACACGCTAACATGCTAGCACACACACACGTTAACACACACACGCTAACACACACTAACACACACGCTAACACACACACTAACACACACATGCTAACACGCCAACTTACACATACGCTAACACACGCTAACACGCTAACACACACACACGCTAAAACGCTTACACATGCTAACACGCTAACACACACGCTAACACACACACTAAAACACACACACACGCTAACACACACGCTAACACGCTTACACACGCTAACACGCTAACACACACATGCTAACATACACACACTAACACACACATACGCTAACGCACACGCTAACACGATAACACACACACACGCTAACACACACATGCTAACACACACACATGCTATCACACACACACTAACACATACACACGCTAACACACACGCTAACACACTAACACACGCTAACACGCTAACACACACACACGCTAACACACACACACGCTAACAATCACACACGCTAACACACGTACATGCTAACACCCTCTAACCCACACACGCTGACACACACACGGTAACACACTAACACACACACACACACTAAAAAACACACTAACACACACACACACAAGCTAACACAAGCCAACACACACACACGCTAACAAACACAGGCGCTAAAACAAGCTAATACACACGCTCACATGCAAACACAAACACACGCTAACACACACACTCTAACACACACACTAACACACACACAAGCTAACACACACACTTGCTAACACACACACTAAGACACACACACGCTAACACTCTAACACACACACACGCTAACATACACGCTAAAACACTAGCACACACATACGCTAACACAAACACACACTCTAACACACACACACATGCTAACACGCTAGCACACACACACGCTTACACACGCTATCATGCTAACACACACACATACTCTAACACACACACATGCTAACACACACGCTAACACACACACGTTAACACACACACTAACACACACACGCTAACACACACAAGCGCGCTAACACACACAAACATGCTAACACACCAAAACACGAACACATGCTAACACACACATACGCTAACACACACACATGACACACACACTTGCTAACACACACACACGCTAACACACACAAGCTAACATGCTAACACACACACACGCTAACATACATACACACGCTAACACACACACACGCGCTAACACACACACGCTAACACACATACACACGCTAACACACACGCTAACACACACACACTTGCTAACACACACACATTAACACACACACATGCTAACACACACGCTAACATACGCTAACACACACACACGCTAACACACACACATGCTAACACACACACGCTAACACACACACACGCTAACACACACACCAACACACACGCTAACACACGCTAAGCAGAGCAGAGCAGCGTACTAGTCGTCGTTAATAGAGGAAAATAGGAACAACCCCAGGTTTCTTTTCAGCACTGTAGCCAGGCTAACGGAAGATCACAACTCTACTGAGCCAAGTATTTCCACACATGCTAACACGCAAACACTACACACACACACGCTAACACACACACACTGCTAACACGCATACGCTAACACACAACACACACGCTAACACACACACACTTGCTAACACACACACGCTAACACACGCTAAAACACACAAACGCTAACACACACACGCTAACACACACACGCTAACACACACAAACGCTAACACACGCACTAACACACACACGTTAACACACACTACGCACGCTACACACACACACGCTAATACACACATACACGCTAACACACACACTTGCCAACACACACTAACACACGCTAAACACACACACTAACACACACTGTCGCTGTGTTAGCGTGTGTGTGTTAGCGTGTGTGTGTGTTAGCGTGTGTGTGTTAGCATGTGTGTTAGCGTGTTTGTGTGTGTGTTAGCGTGTGTGTTAGTGTGTGTGTTAGCGTGTGTGTCGTGTGTTAGCGTGTATGTTAGCGTGTGTGTGTGTATTAGTGTGTTAGCGTGTGTGTGTGTGTTAGCGTATGTGTGTGTTAACGTGTGTGTGTGTTAGCGTGTTAGTGTGTGTGTTAGCATTATTGTTAGCGTGTGTGTGTGTGTGTGTTAGCGTGTATGTGTGTTAAGGTGTGTATGTGTGTTAGCGTGTGTGTGTTTGCGTGTGTGTGTTAGCGTGTGTGTTAGCATGTATGTTAGCATGTGTGTTAGCGTGTGTAAGCGTCTTAGCGTCTGTGTTAGCTTGTGTGTGTGTGTTTTAGGCTGTGTGTTTTTTATTGTGTGTGTGTATGTTAGCGTGTATGTGTTAGCGTGTGTGTTAGAGTGTGTGTGTTAGCGTGTATGTGTCTTAGCGTGTTAGTGTGTGTGTGTTAGCGTGTGTGTGTGTTAGCGCGTGTGTGTCTTAGCGTGTTAGCGTGTGTGTTAGCGTGTGTGTGTTTTAGTGTGTGTGTGTTAGCGTGTGTGTGTTAGCGTGTGTGTTAGCGTGTGTGTTAGCGTGTTAGCGTGTGTGTGTGTATGTGTTAGCGTATGTGTGTGTTAGCCTGTTAGCATGTGTGTGTTAGCGTGTGTATGTGTTTGCATGTTAGCGTGTGTGTGTTAATGTGTGTGTGTGTTAGCGTGTGTTAGCGTGTATGTGTGTGTATGTTAGAGTGTATTATCGTGTGTTAGCGTGTGCGTGTTAGCGCGTGTGTTTGTGTTAGTGTGTGTGTTAGCGTGTGTGTTAGTTTTTTATTGTGCGTTAGCGTGTTAGTGTGTGTAATCGTGCGTGTGTGTTAACGTGTATGTGTGTTAGCGTGTGTGTGTTAGCGTGTTAGCATGTGTGTTAGCGTGTTTGTTTGTCTGTTAGCGTGTGTGTGTGTTAACAAGTGTGTTTTTTAGCTTGTGTGTGTGTGTGTTAGCGCGTGTGTGTGTGTTAGCGTCTGTGTCTATGTTAGTGTGTGTGTGTGTGTTAGCGTGTTAACGTGTGTGTTAGTGTGTGTGTTAGCGTGTGTGTGTTAGCGTGTGTGTTAGCGTTTTATTGTATGTAAGCATGTTTTTGCGTGTGTGTGTGTTAGTGTGTGTGTGTTAGCATTGCGTTAGCGTGTTAGTGTGTGTTTTAGCGTGTGTGTGTTAGCTCGTTAGTGTGTGTGTGTTAGCGTGTGTGTGTGTGTGTGTGTTAGCATGTTAGCATGTGTAAGCGTGTTAGCATGTGTGTGTGTGTTAGTGTGCGTGTGTGTGTGTGTTAGCGTGTGTGTTTTAACATGTGTGTGTTAGCATGTGCGTCTGTGTTAGTGTGTGTGTGTGTTAGCAAGTGTGTGCCTTAGCGTGTGTGTGTGTGTTAGCTTGTGTGTTTGTTAGCGTGTGTATGTGTGTTAGCGTGTTAGCGTGTGTGTGTGTGTTAGCGTGTAAATGTGCTGTATTTATATAGCGCTTTTCTAGTCTGAACGACTACTCAAAGCGCTTTTTACATAGTACAGGAACCATTCACCATTCACACACATTCATACACTGTGGCCGAGGCTGCCGTACAAGGTGCCATCTGCTCATCAGATAAACATGCACACACATTCACACTCCGATGACACAGCATCGGGGGCAACTCGGGGTTCAGTCTCTTGCCCAAGGACACTTCGACATGGGACTGCAGGGCCGGGGATTGAACCACCAACCTTCCAATTGGCAGGCAACCGCTCTACCACTGAGCCACAGCCGCCCTGTGTGTGTTTGTGTGTAAGCGTGTGTGTGTTAGCGTGTGTTAGCGCCTGTGTGTGTTAGCGTGTGTGTGTGTTAGCTTGTGTTAGCTTGTGTGTGTGTGTGTGTTAGCGTTTGTTTTAGTGTGTGTGTTAGTGTGTATGTGTTTCAGCGTGTGTGTGTTAGTGTGCGTGTGTGTGTGTTAGTGTGTATGTGTTAGCGTGTGTGTGTTAGTATGTGCGTGTGCGTTATTGTGTGAGTGTTAGCAAGTGTGTGTGTTAGCGTGTGTGTGTGTTGGTGTGTGTGTGTGTTAGCGTGTGTGCTAGCGTGTTAGCGTGTGTGTGATAGGTTCTGTGTTTTAGCGTGTTAGCATGTGTGTGTTAGCATGTGTTTGTGTTTGCGTTTAAGCGTGTGTGTGTTGGGGTGTGTTACCGCCTGTGTGTGTTAGCGTGTGTATATGTTAGCTTGTGTTAGCTTGTGTGTGTGTTAGCATGTCTGTGTGTGTGTGTGTTAGCGTGTGTATGTGTGTTAGCGTGTTAGCGTGTGTGTGTTAGCGCGTGTGTGTGTGTTAGCGTGTGTATGTGTGTTAGCGTGTGTGTGTTAGCGCGTGTGTGTTAGCGTGTGTGTGTTAGTGTGCGTGTGTGTGTGTTAGTGTGTATGTGTTAATGTGTGTGTGTTAGTATGTGCGTGTGTGTTATTGTGTGTGTGTTAGCAAGTGTGTGTGTGCTAGCGTGTTAGCGTGTGTGTTAGGGTCTGTGTGTTAGCGTGTTAGCATGTGTGTGTTAGCATGTGTATGTGTTTGCGTTTAAGCGTGTGTGTGTTAGGGTGTGTTAGCGCCTGTGTGTGTTAGCGTGTGTGTATGTTAGCTTGTGTTAGCTTGTGTGTGTGTTAGCGTGTCTGTGTGTGTGTGTGTGTGTTAGCGTGTGTATGTGTGTTAGCACGTGTGTGTGTGTTAGCATGTGTATGTGTGTTAGCGTGTGTGTGTTAGCGTGTTAGCATGTGTATGTTAGCGTGTGTGTGTGTTAGCATGTTAGCGTGTGTGTGTTAGCGTGTGTGTGTGTGTTAACGTGTCTGTGTGTGTGTGTGTTAGCGTGTGTATGTGTGTTAGCGTGTGTGTGTGTTAGCGTGTGTATGTGTGTTAGCGTGTGTGTGTTAGCGTGTTTTGGTGTGTTAGCATGTGTGTGTGTTAGCACGCTTGTGTGTGTTAGCGTGTGTGTGTGTTAGTGTGTGTGTGTTAGCAAGTGTGTGTGTTAGCGTGTGTGTGTTGGCGTGTGTGTGTTAGCGACGCGTGTGTGTGTTAGCGTGTGTATGTGTGTTAGCGTGTGTGTTAGCGTGTGTGTGTTAGCGTGTGTTAGCGTGTGTTAGCGTGTGTGTGTTAGTGTGCGTGTGTGTGTGTTAGTGTGTATGTGTTAACGTGTGTGTGTTAGTATGTGCGTGTGTGTTATTGTGTGTGTGTTAGCAAGTGTGTGTGTGCTAGCGTGTTAGCGTGTGTTTTAGGGTCTGTGTGTTAGCGTGTTAGCATGTGTATGTTAGCATGTGTTTGTGTTTGCGTTTAGGCGTGTGTGTGTTAGGGTGTGTTAGCGCCTGTGTGTTTTAGCGTGTGTGTATGTTAGCTTGTGTTAGCTTGTGTGTGTGTTAGCGTGTCTGTGTGTGTGTGTGTGTTAGCGTGTGTGTGTTAGCGCGTGTGTGTGTGTTTGCATGTGTATGTGTGTTAGCGTGTGTGTGTTAGCGTGTTAGCATGTGTACGTTAGCGTGTGTGTGTGTTAGCATGTTAGCGTGTGTGTGTTAGCGT
>CM057244.1:31906160-31957934 GCA_029931835.1 Etheostoma nigrum | reverse complement strand
TGTAAAGACAAAACGTCCTCACAGAGACAGAAAGACGAGAGAAAACAATACTATGATGAGTTTAAATTAAAATTCGGAGGAATTTGCTTTCAGTTGTTCAGTTCTCACTCTACGTGTGTGTGTGTGTGTGTGTGTGTGTGTGTGTGTGTGTGTGTGATCAGCTGCAGCCTTGATGAAACCATGATTTACTGTGTAACCTCTGACAGACGGTTGATCTGTGTCCCTCCCCAGTGCTGATGAAAGGTTCGACGCCTCCTTCCACACCAACATCCTGGTCAACTCCTCCGGATACTGCCAGTACCTGCCCCCAGGTAACACCCCCAACACCCTACTAACGAGCCCCTGACCTGTTTCATAAGCCCCTCAGGTATTAGGAAAACAGCGCTGCAGAGGAGGGTCTGGCTAGTCCCCAGCATTCCTGGATGGGAGGAAAACCTACTCTGGTTCATCGGCATTTCTTTAAACCAATCACAATCATTGTGGGCGGGGCTAAGCTCCGGACGGAGCCACGGTGCCGCTATTAAATGGTCTGAGGAAGGAAGTTGTTTTGGTGGAACATGAAGTTCAGAAGTAGTTTTAGTCGTCAACAGAAACTCTGATTGGACAGGCGACGAAAAGGCGACAAAGAGGCGACGAAAAGGCGACAAAGAGGCGACGAAAAGGCAACAAAGAGGCGACATAAAGGCGACAAAGAGGCGGCGAAAAGGCGACAAAGAGGCGACGAAAAGGCGACAAAAAGGCGACGAAAAGGCGGCGAAAAGGCGACGAAAAGGCGACAAAGAGGCGACGAAAAGGCGACAAAGAGGCGACAAAAAGGCAACAAAGAGGCGACGAAAAGGCGACGAAAAGGCGACGAAAAGGCGACGAAAAGGCGACAAAGAGGCGACGAAAAGGCGACAAAGAGGCAACGAAAAGGCGACAATGAGGCGACGAAGAGGCGACGAAAAGGCGACGAAAAGGCGACGAAAAGGCGACAAAAAGGCGACGAAAAGGCGACGAAAAGGCGACAAAAAGGCGACGAAAAGGCGACAAAAAGGCGACGAAAAGGCGACAATGAGGCGACGAAGAGGCGACAAAAAGGCGACAAAGAGGCGACAAAGAGGCTTCGAAAAGGTGACGACGTTTCTACCGATGTTATGCAACCCTGGTCGTGCAACAGAAACTCAGATTGGACAGATAGTCTAGCTAGCTGTCTGGATTTACCCTGCAGAGATCTGAGGACCAGGTAACCATAGTCCTCAGACGCGACATAAAGGCGACAAAAAGGCGACGAAAAGGCGACAAAGAGGCGACGAAAAGGCGACGAAGAGGCGACGAAAAGGCGACAAAGAGACTTCGAAATGGTGACGACGTTTCTACCGATGTTATGCAACCCTGGTCGTGCAACAGAAACTCAGATTGGACAGATAGTCTAGATAGTTGTCTGGATTTACCCTGCAGAGATCTGAGGACCAGGTAACCATAGTCCTCAGATTGGACAGATAGTCTAGCTAGCTGTCTGGATTTACCCTGCAGAGATCTGAGGACCAGGTAACCATAGTCCTCAGATTGGACAGATAGTCTAGCTAGCTGTCTGGATTTACCCTGCAGAGATCTGAGGACCAGGTAACCATAGTCCTCAGATTGGACAGATAGTCTAGCTAGCTGTCTGGATTTACCCTGCAGAGATCTGAGGACCAGGTAACCATAGTCCTCAGATTGGACAGATAGTCTAGCTAGCTGTCTGGATTTACCCTGCAGAGATCTGAGGACCAGGTAACCATAGTCCTCAGAAATCAGCCGCAGGTTAGAGCGCCATCACAGAGACAGAGGACGGGGACGGTCCAACGTCAAGGTGCGCAGTTTAAAGGAGAAGTCCGGTCGATTTCAACACGTAGCTCTGATGTTTGTAAAAGTGGAGGTCTGTCAGTAGAGAGAAAAACTAACCAATCGGTGCTGTCTGCACAGAGTTATCCTCCTGCTAGAGTAAGCACCCAACAGGCTTCAACAGGGCGTTATAAACCTGTTTTTAGCCTCTAAACATGTTCGAAATGTCATTAAAAGTGCCTAGCCATGTGCAGTGAGTCCTTCTGAGGGAACACAGAGAATCTGACTGCTGGAGATGTGACAGAAATGCATGAAAGTTTTGCAAATTCAGCTGTGTTTAGTTCCGGTGTTATGTAACCCTGCTGTGATTATGTTAAGCCCGCCCACCTATACTATCTATCTATCTATCTATCTATCTATCTATACATCTATCTATACACAAAGTGATTGGCCTGACCAAAATTGGGTCTTTATAGCAACAGAGAGTTGCTAGAGCGACCCTGGTTGCCGCTACGGTCGTCTTCATCTGAGGACTACTTTAAAAAAAAACAACAGTGGCCAACAGAGCAACTCGTATCTCATCGCTTACATTTATTTACATAACACACATAAGCTGAATGAAGCTACTGTTTGTACACGCATGAAATTGCAACACCCGAAGTTTATGAAAAATCTGAACTTCACGTTAAGGTACACTTTTTTATGGGCCACATAGTTAACCCTTGTGTTGTCCTCGGGTCAAACTGACCCGTTTCTAAGTGTTTTATATCTAAAATATGGAATTCTTTCAACCAAATTGCCCAAAAATAACATGGATGATTCCATACAACATTTTTTATTGAATTTTTTGGGTGCTTTATTGAATCTTAAAGCATTTGAATTCTTATTTTTAATGGTTTCAAAACAGTGTCCGGACTAAACTTTGACATCTACCCATCTGTGATCCACTCAACATCCTCTAATCTTAACTAGTATCAATCAATCAATCAATCAATCAAGTTTATTTGTATAGCCCTTTACAATAGCCGAAAGGTACCCAAAGTGCTTTACAACAAAGCCATAAAACAATACAAAACACATGTCGAACAAACAGATACAACACCTAGTAGTCAAAATAATTCTAAATTTCTGCCTTTTGAACTAAAAACTTATATATAATTTGATATAAATGAGGTTTGTTGACCATGAATTTCAAGAATAAGAATAATAAAACCTGTTATTAAACCAGCTCAGGTTTTTTAAAAAAGCACCAAGAGCTGGAAAAAGTGACAAATAAATCAGAAAAAGCAACCAAAATCATCGGAAAAACCCAAAAATATATTAATTTTCAATTTTGACCTGGAAGGACAAGTTTATGGTAACTGGGAAGACAACACGAGGGTTAAAGCTACATCACTGAAAATATTCCCAACAGGGTTCAAGAAAACATTGCCACTTTACACTTCTATGGCCCATAAAGTTAGCTACCTCACTTTTTAATATTGTAATTTTGTGTCTCAATTTGTCTACCTACTGGTGAGCTAAGCTAACGGTAGCCTGGGGGCGACTTGTTGGAGACCCATAAACCAAGGGCGATTCCAGGATCAGAGCTTTAGGGGTGCCTGGCAACCTTAAAACATATTTCTACTGTGCTAAATGTGTATTTCAACATCATTTTGGACCATTGTGGTAGGCCAAACAGTGAATTATGTAACTAGAAAAACACCAACATATGGATCAATTCAATCATTCAATATACAGTAATTCTATGATATCCCATTTCCTTTCTGGCTGCTGAGACGTGAAGCCTGAGCTCGTCTCTCCATCGTGGATCCGATCAATGTCGGCCGTCAGCCGTAACAGAGCTGTTACCACTTTTACTGCCTATTGATTCCTGATCAGCTGATTGGTTCCCCATCTCTTCCTGCCATGTTACGGGGCTGTCGGCAGATTTATGTTGTTATGTTTTTTTCCCGTCTATAAAGCAGCGAGTTTGTGCTGCGTCCTCTTGACTTTCTGTTGGGATGTTGTTGTTTGTGTCCCACTGAAAAAAACGTCCCCGCTCGCGTCCGAAACATGAAATTAATGTAAAATTAATGGACAGAGCATGTGTCACCCATTGGTTTGTGGAGATCTGCTATCTGTCGTTACGGGCGCAGCCGTCCTGGTTGGGGATGTGATGCATCTCTGTCAGGCTTTGATGGAGTTGTTATTGTGTGGCTCTGTACTGGGTGTTATAATCTCCTTTGAATCCTCCAGCGAGGGTTTCTTGGTTAAAAAAAAGCACTTTATCCAATGAGTGCCGCGCAGGGACTAACACCCTTGTCAAGCGGTCTAAATATTGATCAGTTCTTGAAGGGTCATTTGGGTCATTTTTCAAACTGGAACCTATTGTCCCATGTATTGGTATTGAGTCGTCTATATCGACGATGTTTCATTCCTGGGATTGCTCCGATGCCGCTGGAAATTCTGCCAGATGTCCCTCATTTCGTCCAGATGTCCGCCCCCGGCTGCTGTCTCTGTGTCGGCGCTCTAACCTGCGGCTGATTTCTGAGGACTATGGTTACCTGGTCCTCAGATCTCTGCAGGGTAAATCCAGACAGCTAGCTAGACTATCTGTCCAATCTGAGGACTATGGTTACCTGGTCCTCAGATCTCTGCAGGGTAAATCCAGACAACTATCTAGACTATCTGTCCAATCTGAGTTTCTGTTGCACGACCAGGGTTGCATAACATCGGTAGAAACGTCGTCACCTTTTCTAAGCCTCTTTGTCGCCTTTTCGTCGCCTTTTCGTCGCCTCTTCGTCGCCTTTTTCGTCGCCTTTTCGTCGCCTCTTTGTCGCCTTTATGTCGCGTCTGAGGACTATGGTTACCTGGTCCTCAGATCTCTGCAGGGTAAATCCAGACAGCTAGCTAGACTATCTGTCCAATCTGAGGACTATGGTTACCTGGTCCTCAGATCTCTGCAGGGTAAATCCAGACAGCTAGCTAGACTATCTGTGCAATCTGAGGACTCTGGTTACATGGTCCTCAGATCTATGCAGGGTAAATCCAGACAGCTAGATAGACTATCTGTCCAATCTGAGGACTATGGTTACCTGGTCCTCAGATCTCTGCAGGGTAAATCCAGACAGCTAGCTAGACTATCTGTCCAATCTGAGGACTATGGTTACCTGGTCCTCAGATCTCTGCAGGGTACATCCAGACAGCTAGCTAGACTATCTGTCCAATCTGAGGACTATGGTTACCTGGTCCTCAGATCTCTGCAGGGTAAATCCAGACAACTATCTAGACTATCTGTCCAATCTGAGGACTATGGTTACCTGGTCCTCAGATCTCTGCAGGGTAAATCCAGACAGCTAGCTAGACTATCTGTCCAATCTGAGGACTATGGTGACCTGGTCCTCAGATCTCTGCAGGGTAAATCCAGACAGCTAGCTAGACTATCTGTCCAATCTGAGGACTATGGTTACCTGGTCATCAGATCTCTGCAGGGTAAATCCAGACAGCTAGCTAGACTATCTGTCCAATCTGAGGACTATGGTGACCTGGTCCTCAGATCTCTGCAGGGTAAATCCAGACAGCTAGCTAGACTAGATCTGTCCAATTGGAGTCTCTGTTGACGTCTAAAACTACTTCTGAACGTACACATGTTACACCAAAACAACTTCCTTCCTGAGACCATTTAGCAGCGGCACCGTGGCTCTGTCCGGCGCTTAGCCCCGCCCACGACATTTGTGATTGGTTTACAGAAATGCCAATAAACCAGAGCAGGTTTTCCTCCCATCCAGGATGATGTGTGGACTAGCCAGACCCTCCTCCGCAGCGCTGTGAAGGAAGGTCTGGAGACACTGGGTAACTTGTAATCTGTAACCGATTACATTTCTATTTTCTTTCCCCTCTTTTCTCTATTTGAGGGATATTTAAGAGCACCTGCTACATCGACGTGCGCTGGTTTCCGTTCGACGTGCAGCGCTGCGACCTGAAGTTTGGCTCGTGGACGTACGGCGGCTGGTCTCTGGACCTGCAGATGATCGAGGCCGACGTCACCGGGTACATCGCCAACGGAGAGTGGGACCTCGTGGGTGAGAGCCCCTGCACGCTGTTCCATATTTAATAGTGTGGGATTGTGACATTGTTGGCCCGGCAAGACGTGGTTGTGTACTTTTGGTACGTACTTCTGCGTAAAATCGCCGGGCCCTTCTAGTAATTTTAGTGTCAATAATTCCTAATTTCTGCTTTTCTATCTCAAACATTAGGTTTAATTTCCTATAAATGAGGTTTGTTGACCATAAATTCCAAAAATAACTGTAAAAAACTTCCAAAAAGTTAGTGTTAGTGTTGAAAAGTCAAAAAAAGTGACAAAAGTGTTGAACAATGGGACAAAAATGTAAGAAAAAGTTAAAAACATTGATTTAAAAAAAAAAAAAGCCTCAACAAAAGTGTAGATTTTCAGGAAGACGACACAAGGGTTAACCACCGAGTTTCCCTATTTTGGGTTGTTAAAGTGTGTCTTGAGCCTTTAACCCTCTATTGCATGTTGTTGCCATATGGCAACAAATACAAACTTTTTCTTAGTGTTTTTCACAACAAACCATATAAAATGCATTGTTTTTTTGTTTAATTGTGTAAATAGGTCTTTTATTTTGAAGTGGTATTCATTTGATGATTTCAGATACCCACATACAGAATCCTGTTGCCCCGCCCCCTTTTCCGGACATGTGCCACACTAAAGATCATGTTCCAGGATCAGCCAAAATGTAGATGTTTTTCTAAATTTTAGAAAATTCCATTGTTATCTGGAATAAGTAAACTTTAATTTCTCATCATTTAAACCAGTTAAAATGTTATATTTTTTCTGTAAAAGGCTAAAATTAATTTGTTGCCATATGGCAACATTATGCAAATATTGAAGTGAAATGTGTACATTTAGCCTAATGGGCTCAGATTGAATTACTATAACTTTAGGCTACTCTAACACTATGTTTGCAGTTATTTATAATATTTTAAAAGAAAAAACATAAAATGTATTTATATTATGTTATACCAGCCATTTTGTAATTAATATATTATCTAAATTATTAATTACACACTAATGTAAATGAATTGCTCACCATTAAAAATGTAAATGTATTTTATTTATATAGCACCTTACAACCGATAGGTGAACCAAAGTGCTTCACAACAGATAAAAACCACAGATTTAAAAACAACAACACACCACTAACAAAGATACAATAATGAATGAGAAAAAGTAAAATCAATAAAATCAATATAAATGTGCCATCACATTACTAGGTAACGAACGCCACTTTAAAAAGATGCGTTTTAAGTCTTGATTTGAAAAGGCCCACGTCAGTAATGATACGCATCTCACTGGGGAGCTTACTCCAGAGCTTAGGTCCCCCCAGGGTTTCAGTCTGGACCTGGGTAGCTTAGGTCCCCCCAGGGTTTCAGTCTGGACCTGGGTAGCTTAGGTCCCCCCAGTGTTTCAGTCTGGACCTGGGTAGCTTAGGTCCCCCCAGTGTTTCAGTCTGGACCTGGGTAGCTTAGGTCCCCCCAGTGTTTCAGTCTGGACCTGGGTAGCTTAGGTCCCCCCAGTGTTTCAGTCTGGACCTGGGTAGCTTAGGTCCCCCCAGTGTTTCAGTCTGGACCTGGGTAGCTTAGGTCCCTCAAGTGTTTCAGTCTGGACCTGGGTAGCTTAGGTCCCCCCAGTGTTTCAGTCTGGACCTGGGTAGCTTAGGTCCCCCCAGTGTTTCAGTCTGGACCTGGGTAGCTTAGGTCCCCCCAGTGTTTCAGTCTGGACCTGGGTAGCTTAGGTCCCCCCAGTGTTTCAGTCTGGACCTGGGTAGCTTAGGTCCCCCCAGTGTTTCAGTCTGGACCTGGGTAGCTTAGGTCCCCCCAGTGTTTCAGTCTGGACCTGGGTAGCTTAGGTCCCCCCAGTGTTTCAGTCCTGACCTGGGTAGCTTAGGTCCCCCCAGTGTTTCAGTCTGGACCTGGGTAGCTTAGGTCCCCCCAGTGTTTCAGTCTTGACCTGGGTAGCTTAGGTCCCCCCAGGGTTTCAGTCCTGACCTGGGTAGCTTAGGTCCCCCCAGTGTTTCAGTCCTGACCTGGGTAGCTTAGGTCCCCCCAGTGTTTCAGTCTGGACCTGGGTAGCTTAGGTCCCCCCAGTGTTTCAGTCCTGACCTGGGTAGCTTAGGTCCCCCCAGGGTTTCAGTCCTGACCTGGGTAGCTTAGGTCCCCCCAGTGGTTCAGTCCTGACCTGGGTAGCTTAGGTCCCCCCAGTGTTTCAGTCCTGACCTGGGTAGCTTAGGTCCCCCCAGTGTTTCAGTCTGGACCTGGGTAGCTTAGGTCCCCCCAGTGGTTCAGTCTGGACCTGGGTAGCTTAGGTCCCCCCAGTGTTTCAGTCTGGACCTGGGTAGCTTAGGTCCCCCCAGTGTTTCAGTCCTGACCTGGGTAGCTTAGGTCCCCCCAGTGTTTCAGTCCTGACCTGGGTAGCTCAGGTCCCCCCAGTGGTTCAGTCCTGACCTGGGTAGCTCAGGTCCCCCCAGTGTTTCAGTCTGGACCTGGGTAGCTTAGGTCCCCCCAGTGTTTCAGTCTGGACCTGGGTAGCTTAGGTCCCCCCAGTGTTTCAGTCCTGACCTGGGTAGCTTAGGTCCCCCCAGTGTTTCAGTCTGGACCTGGGTAGCTTAGGTCCCCCCAGTGTTTCAGTCTTGACCTGGGTAGCTTAGGTCCCCCCAGGGTTTCAGTCCTGACCTGGGTAGCTTAGGTCCCCCCAGTGTTTCAGTCTGGACCTGGGTAGCTTAGGTCCCCCCAGTGTTTCAGTCTGGACCTGGGTAGCTTAGGTCCCCCCAGTGTTTCAGTCTGGACCTGGGTAGCTTAGGTCCCCCCAGGGTTTCAGTCCTGACCTGGGTAGCTTAGGTCCCCCCAGTGTTTCAGTCTGGACCTGGGTAGCTTAGGTCCCCCCAGTGTTTCAGTCTGGACCTGGGTAGCTTAGGTCCCCCCAGTGTTTCAGTCTGGACCTGGGTAGCTCAGGTCCCCCCAGTGGTTCAGTCCTGACCTGGGTAGCTTAGGTCCCCCCAGTGTTTCAGTCTGGACCTGGGTAGCTTAGGTCCCCCCAGTGTTTCAGTCTGGACCTGGGTAGCTCAGGTCCCCCCAGTGGTTCAGTCCTGACCTGGGTAGCTTAGGTCCCCCCAGTGTTTCAGTCTGGACCTGGGTAGCTTAGGTCCCCCCAGTGTTTCAGTCCTGACCTGGGTAGCTTAGGTCCCCCCAGTGTTTCAGTCCTGACCTGGGTAGCTCAGGTCCCCCCAGTGGTTCAGTCCTGACCTGGGTAGCTCAGGTCCCCCCAGTGTTTCAGTCTGGACCTGGGTAGCTTAGGTCCCCCCAGTGTTTCAGTCCTGGACCTGGGTAGCTTAGGTCCCCCCAGTGTTTCAGTCCTGACCTGGGTAGCTTAGGTCCCCCCAGTGTTTCAGTCTGGACCTGGGTAGCTTAGGTCCCCCCAGTGTTTCAGTCTTGACCTGGGTAGCTTAGGTCCCCCCAGGGTTTCAGTCCTGACCTGGGTAGCTTAGGTCCCCCCAGTGTTTCAGTCTGGACCTGGGTAGCTTAGGTCCCCCCAGTGTTTCAGTCCTGGACCTGGGTAGCTTAGGTCCCCCCAGTGTTTCAGTCTGGACCTGGGTAGCTTAGGTCCCCCCAGGGTTTCAGTCCTGACCTGGGTAGCTTAGGTCCCCCCAGTGTTTCAGTCTGGACCTGGGTAGCTTAGGTCCCCCCAGTGTTTCAGTCTGGACCTGGGTAGCTTAGGTCCCCCCAGTGTTTCAGTCTGGACCTGGGTAGCTTAGGTCCCCCCAGTGTTTCAGTCTGGACCTGGGTAGCTTAGGTCCCCCCAGTGTTTCAGTCTGGACCTGGGTAGCTCAGGTCCCCCCAGTGGTTTCAGTCCTGACCTGGGTAGCTTAGGTCCCCCCAGTGTTTCAGTCTGGACCTGGGTAGCTTAGGTCCCCCCAGTGTTTCAGTCTGGACCTGGGTAGCTTAGGTCCCCCCAGTGTTTCAGTCTGGACCTGGGTAGCTCAGGTCCCCCCAGTGGTTCAGTCCTGACCTGGGTAGCTTAGGTCCCCCCAGTGGTTCAGTCCTGACCTGGGTAGCTTAGGTCCCCCCAGTGGTTCAGTCCTGACCTGGGTAGCTTAGGTCCCCCCAGTGGTTCAGTCCTGACCTGGGCACTTCCAACATAAGTTGATTAGATGAACCTCAGCGTCCTACCATAACTACGAATGGTCAGCATGTCTGAAATGTAAGATGGGGCAAGGCCATTAAGAGCTTTAAAAACAAACAATAACATTTTATACTCAATTCTAAAGTGTACCGGGAGCCAATGAAGAGAATAAAGAATCTGAGTTATGTGGTCTCGTTTTTTCGTGCTCGTTAACAGGCGGGCCGCTGCATTTTGGACAAGTTGGAGAAAATTAGATATCCCAAAGGAAATCATGTTGGCTCACTCATATTATCTGTTGGTCCGCTGACATTTATAGTCAATACACCCTTCTAGTCTAAACAGGGATTTCCTACAGGAAGATTATCAGAAATATGTTTTCAGTGGCCATATAGTTCAGTAATGGTAAATAATTGTAAAGAGGTGTGGTTCGGCCAATGGGCCGTTCAGAAGGATTTTAATTGAAAATCCCAGCAGCATGTCCCCCCCCCCCCCCCCACCAGTGTAGTGAGCGACGAAGCGGTGTTACCGGCAAATGAAACGCAGCCGGCCGTGGTGCAGTCCCACAGCGTGTGGAGGGGATAAAAGAGAAGAAGAAGTTATCGGCCACTTATTCCACTAATTCATCAGGAAAATAACCAGAAAAAGAGAAAGGGCAATTTATGGAGTCATACCCCCCCCCCCCGCTTTAATTCTCATCCCAGCCCCTCTAAAGATTGTAGGCTGAGTCCTGCAGCGGCTCGGGTTTGAATCCGACCTGCAGCCCTTTGCTGGGTGTCATCCCCCATCTCTCCCCCTTTCCCTGTATATGTGTGTATATGTGTGTGTGAGTGTGTGTGTGTGTGTGTGTGTATGTATTAGAGTGCGGATCGGGCCGGATTTTTCTGTCCGAGCCCGACAGTTAAAATCGCATTTGTTTCTCATACTAATGACACATGTACGTTTGTTTGTATGGAAAGCCGCTTTTATTAAGCAATTGTAGGAAGGCATTGGGAAATGTCAACAGATGAGCATCAATGCACAGCTGACTTTCCTTCGTTTTCAATAGGTTTAAAATCTCCTGCGGCCAACTTCTTTTTAACATCTTCTTTCCGTGTGTGTGTGTGTCTATAGCGTTTTCATGCCTCCCCGCAGCAGCACCGGGGGGATTTGACTTCCTAGTATTCATTTCCATACTTATTCAGTACATATCCATATCCTGCACTCATGAAACCAGTGTATATCCTGCACCGGCTGCTACTGCACTTCTGGTTAGACCTAAACTGCATTTCGTTGCCTTGTACCTGTGTAATGACAATAAAGTTGAATCTAATCTAATCTAATCTAATCTAATCTAATCTAATCTAATCTGATCTAATCTAATCTAATCTAATCTAATCTAATCTGATCTGATCTGATCTGATCTAATCTAATCTAATCTAATCTAATCTGATCTGATCTGATCTGATCTAATCTAATCTAATCTAATCTAATCTAATCTAATCTAATCTAATCTAATCTAATCTAATCTAATCTAATCTAATCTAATCTAATCTAATCTGATCTGATCTAATCTGATGTCTAAACGCCTCTCCTGTGGAGGAATAAATTCCCTCTCCGAGCCTTTTGAGATGAAATGGCCTCGAACACTCCTCCCTAACTTACACTTTAATTTTTTATTGATTGTTTTGATGTATTTAGCACATGTAAAGATTAAAACATTGTTACATTTAGGACAATAAAAGTAAAAAAGACATGCAAAGGAAACCATCAAGGGGCTCGACGTGTTAAATTTCCTGAAATATTTCAACAAAAGGTAGAATATAGAAAATAAAAACCTAATTAAACAAAACAAAGTTTTTTAAGTTCTTTCTTCAGGGAAAGAGGATTTATTACCGGCTGATATCGGACATTTCCCGATTTATCGGTATCGGCATTTATAATGGTGTGTGTGTGTATATGTACATATGTGTTGGAGGTCTACATGAGACCCTGGTTGTTGGTGGTGTTGTGTCTGCAGAGGTTCCCGGGCGGAGGAGCGAGCGTTTCTACGACTGCTGCAAGGAGCCGTACCCCGACGTGACCTTCAGCGTGGTGATGCGGCGGAGGACGCTCTACTACGGACTCAACCTGCTCGTCCCCTGCGTCCTCATCTCCACGCTCGCCCTGCTCGTCTTCCTGCTGCCCGCCGACTCCGGAGAGAAGATCTCCCTGGGTCAGGACGCAGCCGTGTGTGTGTGTGTGCGCGTGTGTGCGTGTGTGTGTGTGTGTGTGTGTGTGTGTGTGTGTGTGTGCGCGTGTGTGTGTGCGCGTGTGTGTGTGTGTGTGTCTCTCTGTCTGTCTGACTGTGTGCGTCTGTCTGAGTGTGTCTCTGTCTTTGTCTTTGTGTGTGTGTGTGTGTGTGTGCGTGTGTGTGTGTGTGTGCGCGTGCGTGCATGTGTGTGTGTGTCTCTTTGTCTGTCTGACTGTGTGCGTCTGTCTGAGTGTGTCTCTGTCTTTGTCTTTGTCTTTGTGTGTGTGTGTGTGTGGGGGGGGGGGTGTATATCTGTGTGTCTGTATCTGCTCTGATTCTGTTTGTATGTGTCTGTGCGTGTGTGTCTGTCTGTCTGTCTGTGTGTGTGTGTGTATTTCTGTCTGTGTGTGCATGCATGCGGGTCCGTCCGTGTGTGTGTGTGTGTTTCTGTGTGTGTCTGTCTGTGTGTGCATGCGTGCGGGTCTGTGTGTGTGTGTGTGTGTGTCTGTCTGTCCATGTGTGCTGTGTGTGTGTGTGTGTCTGTGTGTTTCTGTATATCTGTGTGTGTGTGTGCGCATGTGTGTGTGTGTGTGTGTGTGTGTGTGTGTGTGTCTGTCTGTGTGTGCATGCGTGCGGGTCTGTGTGTGTGTGTGTGTGTGTGCGTGTCCGTGCATGTGTGCCTGTGTGTCTATGTGTGCCTGTGTGTGTATGTGTGCCTGTCTGTCCATGTGTGCATGCGTGCGGGTCCGTGTGTGTGTGTGTGTGTGTGTGTGTCTGTGTATTTCTGTATGTCTGTGTGTGTGTGTGTGTGCATGTGTGTGTGTGTGTGCATGCGTGCGGGTCCATGTGTGTGTGTGTGTGTGTGCGTGTTAGTTACTGAGCTTCTTTGTTGTTTATAATGATCCCAGTTCTTTTCATGGCGGCTTTACGAGGCAGAGAGGTGACCTCTGACCTCTTAAAGCTGGTTGAGCTGCTGGAGATTTACCCCAATGTCACTGTAACCAAATTGAAAAATAGTAACTCTGAAAACTCTCCCAGAAACCAAAACCACTGGACGACAGTCTGCACGCTCACAACAACAACAGAGTCGAGTTTTTAATTAAAGAAAGACGGGGGATACATTTTAATTTTACCTCACAGAACACAGCTGCTGCTTGTTTTTATCCACACTGTCCCTTCAAAACACATATACATGTCTCAGAGTAAGATACATGTTGTTAGGGTATCAGATCTGGAACTCGGGTATAACATTGTGTGTATATATATATGTTGTATGTATATATGCACATTAGAGCATTAGCATTAGCATTAGGCATTTATAATTTATATATTTTTTTTTGTTAATGTGTTTTTGTTCAAAGGACTTTAAGTTTCATATCTTAAGGTTGCATTTTTACACATTTTACAGTATTAGGGACCACTAAGGTCTATATAAAAGAGACTTCAGATACAGTATTAGGGGACCACTAAGGTCTATATAAAGAGACTTCAGATACAGTATTAGGGGACCACTAAGGTCTATATAAAAGAGACTTCAGATACAGTATTAGGGGACCACTAAGGTCTATATAAAGAGACTTCAGATACAGTATTAGGGACCACTAAGGTCTATATAAAAGAGACTTCAGATACAGTATTAGGGACCACTAAGGTCTATATAAAAGAGACTTCAGATACAGTATTAGGGACCACTAAGGTCTATATAAAAGAGACTTCAGATCCAGTATTAGGGACCACTAAGGTCTATATAAAGAGACTTCAGATACAGTATTAGTGTGAGACAGGCATGCAGGAGGTGAGGTGGACAAGTAGGTCGAGACTTGCAAAGAACAACTTAGACAGTCTGCAGGGGGTTTTCTTTGCAGGGAAAGGAGCTTAACTGTCGAGTCAGTGGTCCCGTGAAATCTCCTCCTCTCTGACTTCCACAGGACTTGGCAACACAACACAGATTCATGTCCTCATCATCATCATCATCATATTATCATGTTCGGTCCATGGGATTCATCCTGCCGTCACAGAAACATCCTTTTCATCTCACGTCTTCCTTTTTTCGCTCATGCCGCCTCTGAATCTCTCTGATCCTGAGCTCGGCTCTGCTGAGATCAGACCTGGAGGACTTTGATGCTGACACTTTATAGAATGTAAAACAGCATGGTTGGTCACTGCATCCACAGCACACACACACACACACACACACACACACACAGTGGGTCCATCCCTTCCTCCCTGTGTGTCTGCAGGTATCACGGTGCTGCTCTCTCTGACCGTCTTCATGCTGCTGGTGGCCGAGATCATGCCCGCCACGTCGGACTCCGTTCCTCTCATAGGTGAGCAAAGAGGACCCACAACGGCTGTTCATAGTATGATTGTGTTTTTGTTGACTTTGAATGAAGTGTCTTTTACGATGCTAAAATTAATGTTTATTTACATGGCGTCTGGTGTTTTGAGGGCAACGCAATTTCGCGGATGTTTTTATGTTTAAAAAAACAAAAACAAATCTCACTCTGTAGCAGAAAGGTCGACCTCCTTTAGAGATGTCAGACACTAATAATCTGAGTCTGGCAGCGGCAGAACGAGTGTTTTTGTGAAGGTAAATATAAACTGGAAAATTACACTATTAACTTACATTGTTAATAGTGTAATTCTGCAGCGGTCTCAGGTTGTAAAAAACGGCAGTTCCCTTTCTAGAGGACCGGTGTTTTAACCCAAACCACAACTTTTTTTTTCTAATCTTAACTAGTTGTTCCTCGGCTAAACTTAACCGTAGTCACTGCATGACGGTCACCTTTTGTCGGCTAAACCTAACAGATGCAGACCTGAAACTGAATAAAACTGTACAATATATCTGTGGAACAGCTTTTCCATCACTTCAGGACATTTATAAAACCCGGGTAACTAAGAGGGCACATAACGTTATCAGAGACACTACGCACCCTCAGCACATATTGTTCACAGTGTTACCTTCTGGCAGACGTTCTAGGAGCCTGAAAGCCAGAACATCCAGACTAAAAAACAGTTTTTATCCACAGGCTATCAGGCTGTTGCATGACTCTGTCTTTTGACAATTTCTACTTGCAATCTAATCACTGTTTGCACTACACTGTGAATGTTTGCATTTGTTTGCATTTGTTCAATGCATATGCTTTTTATAATGCTTTTAATGTTTTGCTGCTGCATGCGATTTTATCTTATAAACTGCTCCTAGTACAGTCTCTTTTGTCTGAGCAGCAGGCAGCAAGGGGATACAAGTTGTAGTTAAATAAATGTATCCAGTGAGTACAAGCTCATGTTGTGCAGCCAAATATAGTTTAAAACCCCAGATTTTTAAATTCTAGTTGAGATACCATCGTTTCAAAGATGCCAGATATGTCAAGCTGAATTTGGCTGAAATGTTTAACTTAACTTGGATAAAATTGAACTTTGATGAAGAATTGGAACAAGATGATATAGAATGTAATGCACACAGTGTAATAATGTCAAACCATGTCACAAACTGTGATATTTAAGAAGAAACAAAATGAGAACATTCTAAAAAGGTTAGCAGACTGGCAAAGCTAGAGCTTTTATTTTGAAGGGCAGCAGGTTAGCTATTTAGCATCCAGGCTAACTGCCACTGAGGCTATCTTAACTTCAGCTAGCTAAGCTACACAACTAAAGTTAAACTAACTGAACATACGGAGTGTGTGAAGTGCTTGGCTACTAAAGGTAGGTACACTAAGTTCAGCTAGTCACAACCAGCTAGTTCTACCGAAAGATTTTATCTTATACCTGAATCTTTTAAATATATTGTGTGTATAGTGTGTACATTTTTATATTGTGGGAAACGTTGCAACTTAAGAATCTCATTGCATGGTGTAAAATCTGTGCATATGACAAATAAACATCTTGAATCTTGAATGTGAAACGACCGTCGCCTCACGGTGCTCTGCACCCGGCTCACAGTCACCTTTTCTCGGCTAAACTTAACTGTCACATGACCAGTCCTCCGTCCGATCCTCCTTCTCCAATCCCTCTCTCCAATATGTCACGTTACATTTATGTAGGAGAGCGACTTCTAATAAGTGCATTCATGGATCCTTGTTGTCATTTTCCTCTTCCTTTCCCTGGATGTAAATATAAAAGAGGAACTGTAAACGGATCTCTGTGTTTCAGCTCAGTACTTTGCGACCACCATGGTGATTGTGGGTCTGTCGGTCATCGCCACCGTCCTGGTTCTGCAGTATCATCACCACGACCCCGATGGAGGAAACATGCCTCAGTGGGTCAGTCATGCCTCCTTCTCTTCCTGTCTGCTTCCCTGCTGTTGGCCTGGCGCTGCAGTGGGTGCTAGGGGGGTCCTAGTCTTGCTTTGCCAGACCTCCCTCCACAAAGTGACAGAATGGGCTTCAGTGTTGAGATTTTTTGCCCGAGTCCAGCTCGTAGTGCAGTATGTCGGGGGGGTGTGATGATCATGGCATTCATGTACATTTGTGCTCCTCAGGCAGGCAGTTTCTCATATATTTCAAATTTGCCAGATTATATTGAGTAGTTTGAAAAAAAAAAAACCTTTTTCACTTGTTTTTATAAAAAGATAGATTGGAGTCAAGAATAATACCAAGATATTTAATATGGGAGACTGTTTCAATGATCTCTCTCTCTCTCTCTCTATACAGTATATATATATATATGTATATACGTATATACACATATATATTCTTTAGGATCAATAAAAAAACATGCAAACTGTCTTTTTGACATTGAGATGTAAGTGTGAGGCATCCAGCCATTTATGGAGAGACCCATGTTACTGTATAATCCCATTTATTTATTTTACAGCAACCTGGAGGTTAAAGGACGTTTTTTACACACACACACACACACACACACACACACACACTCCCCTGTGGGAATCTCAACAAGAAAAATCCCATTATGTTGGAATTTAATCTGAAGGTCAGACCGTGTGTGTGTGTGTGTGTGTGTGTGTGTGAGAGAGAGAGAGAGAGAGTGTGTGTGTGTGTGTGTGTGTGTGTGTGTGTGTGTGAGAGAGAGAGAGAGAGAGAGTGTGTGTGTGTGAGAGTGTGTGTGTGAGAGAGAGAGTGTGTGTGTGTGTGTGTGTGTGTGTTGAAGGTGGAGCTGTGATGCTGAAAGAACAGATTGGTCTCGTTCAGCTTCAGCGTGTCTGTTAAAACCAACCCACTTATGACAGTTTAATGTGAAGTTAGCACATTAAACTAAATAGTGTCTTTAAGTTTGATCATTATAGGCCAGCTTTGACATATATACACATATGACCAATTACAGTCATCAGTGATGGGGTGCCTGTACCCCAGGGGGTACGTGGAGAAATCCTGCAGCCGCTGGAATATAATTCCTTTTATTGTCGTTTTACACATGTACAAAGAGATTAAAGCAAGTCCTGAGTTAAAAACGCAGAAATTATGAATTATTTTGACTAGTTAAGATCAGAGGAACGAGCAGATGACTTTAGTTAAGAATGAAAGTGATCAGTTGTATTTTTAAAGAGCGTTGTAAGGAATCCAATCCATTTTTGTGGTAATTTGGTTAAAAAGAAACCCATAGTATTTGAGATATAGACATTTTTTAAAGGGGTCAGATTTGAGAGATTTCTGTGGATTTTTTGGCATCTGTGGCTCAAGAATTACATATCATAAACTTTTTTAACTAAATTGAGCTTGAGGTTTTAAAAAAAAAGTGGTGGGTACAAAATGTCTCATGACGAAATCTGATGGGTACACGCCCCCCCCCCCCCCAAAAAAAAATGGACGCCTATGCACATGTTCCACCAAAACAAGTCCCGAGGTTATTTTGCAGCGGCACCGTGGCTCCGTCCGGCGCTTAGCCCCGCCCAAGACGATTGTGATTGGTTTAAAGAAACGCATATAAACCAGAGCAGGTTTTTCTCCCATCCAAGGATGCTGGGTGGACTAGACAGACCCTCCTCTGCAGCGCCGTGGAGGAAGGTCTGGTGATGCAAGACTAATATGCAATTAACAAGTGTCCACTGTAGGACAGCCAAGGATGGAAGGAGTACACTGAAAATAAAATACAGTGAAATTAAGTGGCCAGACGTGAGTAGACTGAAGTTTCATCAGCGAAGACCGATAAATATTTAGTGAGCAGAGTGTGAAGTGAAATATTGGAGCCGAGCAGTCACAGATCCACTTTGTTCATGCTCTATTTATATCTGACACACACACACACACTCATGCACACACACACGCACAGACACACACACACGCACAGACACACACACGCACAGACACACACACACACACACACTCATGCACACACACACACACGCACAGACACACACACACACACGCACAGACACACACACACACACTCACACACACACACAGACAAACCCTCATGCACACACACACACAAACCCTCATGCACACGCGCACACACACACGCGCGCACACACACACACGCACTCATGCACAGACACACACACACACACACAGACACACACACGCACACACACACACACAAACCCTCATGCACGCACACACACACACACACACAAACCCTCATACACACACGCGCACACACACACAAACCTTCATGCACACACGCACGCACACACACACACACAAACCCTCATGCACGCACACACACACACACACACAAACCCTCATACACACACGCACACACACACACAAACCTTCATGCACACACACACACACACACACACACACACACACGAACCCTCATGCACATTTTCTCCCCATAAGCACGTTCTGCATAAATGAATTTTAATGGTCTTGAGATAAACACACTCTCCTCGTTCTGTTTCTCCTTCAGACCCGTGTGATTTTGTTGAACTGGTGCGCCTGGTTCCTGCGAATGCGGCGTCCCGGCGAAGCCAAGGTGCGCCTGGCGTGCCACAACGCGGCCAAGCGCCGGCGCGGCAGCCTGTCCAGCCTGGAGCTCAGCGTCAGCCAGGGCTCCCTGCGACCCCCCCGCAGGCGGCCAACGGGAACCTCCTGTATGTCGGCTTCCGGGGCGTGGAGGCGTTGCATTACCCGTCGCCGCCGGAGCCCGAGCTGCTCTGCTCGCGGCTGGCGGGCGCCGGCGTCGGGGAGGCCGGAGGAAGAGGAGCAGCGGCAGGGGGGTCCATCCTGGAGGCGGAGCTAAACCAGATCCTGGAGGAGGTGTGTAACAACGCATTATGTCACAACGCATTGTGTAATAACACATACACCCCCCTATGTTAAAATACAGGGGCATAAGTATACACCCCCCTATGTTAAAATACAGGGGGCATAAGTATATACCCCCCTATGTTAAAATACAGGGGGCATAAGTATATACCCCCCTATGTTAAAATACAGGGGGCATAAGTATACACCCCCCTATGTTAAAATACAGGGGCATAAGTATATACCCCCCTATGTTAAAATACAGGGGCATTAAGTATACACCACCCTATGTTAAAATACAGGGGCATAAGTATACACCACCCTATGTTAAAATACTGGGGGCATAAGTATACACCCCCCTATGTTAAAATACAGGGGCATAAGTATACACCCCCCTATGTTAAAATACAGGGGGCATAAGTATAAACCCCCCTATGTTAAAATACAGGTGCATTAAGTATACACCCCCTATGTTAAAATACTGGGGGCATAAGTATACACCCCCCTATGTTAAAATACAGGGGCATAAGTATACACCCCCCTATGTTAAAATACAGGGGGCATAAGTATACACCCCCCTATGTTAAAATACAGGGGGCATAAGTATACACCCCCCTATGTTAAAATACAGGGGGCATAAGTATACACCCCCTATGTTAAATTCCCATAGAGGTAGATCTTTATTATTAAAGACCAGTTATTTCATGGATCAGGATACTATGAATCCTGATCCCTAACCCAGACCACGCTGTTGAACTCTTTCTAACCCTCGTGTTGTCTTCCCGTCGAAATCAACACTTTTGTTGACGCTTTTTTAATTGTTTTTGTCCCATTTTTCAGTATTTGTCCCTTTATTTTGACGTTTTCAACACTACTTAACACTTATTTTTGGAATTTATGGTCAATAAACCTCATTTATAGGAACTTATACCTAATGTTTGAGTTAGAAAAGCGGACTTGACTTGGTCTCGACTAGTCCTGGTCTTGGACTTGACTACAGCCGTGTCTGCTGGTGTTGTTACCTAATGAAGTGAATATATTATCTATTACATGTTGACATTGTCTGACATAATGCGTTGTCACCAGGTGAGATACATCGCCGGGCGTTTCCGCAGCCAGGACGAGAAGGAGACGGCGTGCAGCGAGTGGAAGTTTGCCGCCGCGGTGATCGACCGGCTGTGTCTGGTGGCGTTCTCGCTCTTCACCATCCTCTGCACCATCGGCATCCTCATGTCGGCGCCCAACTTCGTGGAGGCCATCTCCAAAGACTTCTTCAGCTGAATCCTGCGGTCTTCATCTTTATTACTGTCAACAAATCCCCTCTCACAGACCCGAACTGCAGACTGTATTTAAGGAAGGGACGTGTGCCGTTTCGGCGCCGGAACCATTATGAGAGTATCGGGTTTAGCACCGGTAACGGAAAAAAACAAACAAAGGATACCCAACCCTAGTTAGGGTTAGGAAACGTTAATGGTTTGGGTTCAAATTAGTTAGTTAACCCTCATGTTGTCCTCATGTTGTCCTCATGTTGCCCTCATGTTGCCTTCATGTTGTCCTCATGTTGTCCTCATGTTGCCCTCATGTTGTCCTCATGTTGTCCTCATGTCGTCCTCATGTTGTCCCCATGTTGTCCTCATGTTGCCCTCATGTTGCCCTCATGTTGCCCTCATGTTGTCCTCATGTTGTCCTCATGTTGCCTTCATGTTGTCCTCATGTTGTCCTCATGTTGTCCTCATGTTGTCCCCATGTTGTCCTCATGTTGTCCTCATGTTGTCCTCATGTTGCCCTCATGTTGCCTTCATGTTGTCCTCATGTTGTCCTCATGTTGTCCTCATGTTGCCCTCATGTTGTCCTCATGTTGCCCTCATGTTGTCATCACGTTGTCCTCATGTTGCCCTCATGTTGCCCTCATGTTGTCCTCACGTTGTCCTCATGTTGCCCTCATGTTGTCCCCATGTTGTCCTCATGTTGCCCTCATGTTGTCCCCATGTTGTCCTCATGTTGTCCTCATGTTGCCCTCATGTTGTCCTCATGTTGTCCCCATGTTGTCCTCATGTTGCCCTCATGTTGTCATCACGTTGTCCTCATGTTGTCCTCATGTTGCCCTCATGTTGTCCCCATGTTGTCCTCATGTTGTTTTCATGTTGTCTTCATGTTGACCTCATGTTGTCCCCATGTTGTCCCCATGTTGTCCTCATGTTGTCCTCATGTTGCCCTCATGTTGTCATCACGTTGTCCCCATGTTGTCCTCATGTTGTCCTCATGTTGTCCCCATGTTGTCCTCATGTTGCCCTCATGTTGTCATCACGTTGTCCTCATGTTGTCCTCATGTTGCCCTCATGTTGTCCCTATGTTGCCCTCATTTTGTCCCTATGTTGTCCCCATGTTGTCCCCATGTTGTCCTCATGTTGTCCTCATGTTGCCCTCATGTTGCCCTCATGTTGTCTTCATGTTGTCCTCATGTTGTCCTCATGTTATCCTCATGTTGTCCTCATGTTGCCCTCATGTAGTCCTCATGTTGTCCTCATGTTGTCTTCATGTTGTCTTCATGTTGCCCTCATGTTGTCCTCATGTTGTCCTCATGTTGTCCTCATGTTGCCCTCATGTTGTCCTCATGTTGCCCTCATGTTGTCCTCATGTTGTCCTCATGTTGTCCTCATGTTGCCCTCATGTTGTCATCACGTTGTCCTCATGTTGCCCTCATGTTGCCCTCATGTTGTCTTCACGTTGTCCTCATGTTGCCCTCATGTTGTCCCCATGTTGTCCTCATGTTGCCCTCATGTTGCCCTCATGTTGTCCCCATGTTGTCCTCATGTTGTCCTCATGTTGCCCTCATGTTGTCCTCATGTTGTCCCCATGTTGTCCCCATGTTGCCCTCATGTTGTCCTCATGTTGTCCTCATGTTGTCCTCATGTTGCCCTCATGTTGTCCCCATGTTGTCCTCATGTTGCCCTCATGTTGTCCCCATGTTGTCCTCATGTTGCCCTCATGTTGTCCCCATGTTGTCCTCATGTTGTCCTCATGTTGCCCTCATGTTGTCATCACGTTGTCCCCATGTTGTCCTCATGTTGTCCTCATGTTGTCCCCATGTTGTCCTCATGTTGCCCTCATGTTGTCATCACGTTGTCCTCATGTTGTCCTCATGTTGCCCTCATGTTGTCCCTATGTTGCCCTCATTTTGTCCCTATGTTGTCCCCATGTTGTCCCCATGTTGTCCTCATGTTGTCCTCATGTTGTCCTCATGTTGCCCTCATGTTGTCTTCATGTTGTCCTCATGTTGTCCTCATGTTATCCTCATGTTGTCCTCATGTTGCCCTCATGTAGTCCTCATGTTGTCCTCATGTTGTCTTCATGTTGTCCTCATGTTGCCCTCATGTTGTCCTCATGTTGTCTTCATGTTGCCCTCATGTTGCCCTCATGTTGTCCTCATGTTGCCCTCATGTTGCCCTCATGTTGTCCTCATGTTGTCTTCATGTTGCCCTCATGTTGTCTTCATTTTGTCCTCATGTGGTCCCCATGTTGTCCCCATGTTGTCTTCATGTTGTCTTCATTTTGTCCTCATGTGGTCCCCATGTTGTCCCCATGTTGTCTTCATGTTGCCCTCATGTTGTCCTCATGTTGTCCTCATGTTGTCTTCATGTTGTCTTCATGTTGTCCTCATGTTGTCTTCATTTTGTCCTCATGTGGTCCCCATGTTGTCCCCATGTTGTTCTCATGTTGCCCTCATGTTGTCCTCATGTTGCCCTCATGTTGTCCTCATGTTGTCCTCATGTTGTCTTCATGTTGTCCTCATGTTGTCTTCATGTTGCCCTCATGTTGCCTTCATGTTGTCCTCATGTTGTCCTCATGTTGTCTTCATGTTGTCTTCATGTTGTCCTCATGTTGTCTTCATGTTGTCCTCATGTTGTCTTCATTTTGTCCTCATGTGGTCCCCATGTTGTCCCCATGTTGCCCTCATGTTGTCCTCATGTTGTCCCCATGTTGTCCTCATGTTGTCCCCATGTTGTCCTCATGTTGTCCCCATGTTGTCCCCATGTTGTCCCCATGTTGCCCTCATGTTGTCCTCATGTTGTCCCCATGTTGTCCTCATGTTGTCCCCATGTTGTCCCCATGATGTCCTCATGTTGTCCCCATGTTGTCCCCATGATGTCCTCATGTTGTCCCCATGTTGTCCCCATGTTGTCCTCATGTTGTCCTCATGTTGTCCTCATGTTGTCCCCATGTTGTCCTCATGTTGTCCTATATCAATGTTCCTTGTAATTCCCCAAAATAACATGATTGATTCCACCCAACGCTCTTTGCCAAGTACAAATCTCTACTTTCATTAATTTTGGGGCGTCTTATTCAATTTTATAGCATTGTAAAACAAATGGAAGTGTTTTTGAAATAGTATTGAGTAAAAGTTGACATATTCCAGTCTGTGATTATCATCAACATCCATTCCTTTAATTCTAGTCTCAATAATTCCTAATTTCTGCTTTTCTAACTCAAACATTAGGTATAATTTCCTATAAATGAGTGTTTATTGACCATAAATTCCAAAAATAACTGTAAAACTAAAGTTAATAAGTTAGTGTTACGTAGACCCGAGGACAACATGAGGGTTAAAACCCCCAGAAAGCTAAAAGCGGGAAGTGATACCACGCTAAATTACTTAAAAATTACTATTGCTAAATTGTTATTGATACACCATTTGCTTTGTGCTGCTCTAGCGTTTGGAGCCATCGTGTGGTGTGTTTTTGGTGGATTATCCCTTTAAATGTGAATGTAACTGAATGATCTAAGATTAAAGATGCACATATCAGTTTTCAGAGCTTTCAGCAGCGTCTCCTGGTCTTCATGTTGAGACTGGAAGTGGCTCAGGTGTTGCATGAAGCCGCTGTGTGCAGGTGTGGTCTCCGCTCTGCTGACGCAGTTCCCCGTCGGCCGGCACGAGGAACCGCTCGTTCTTCAGCGTGAAAACATCCGCGATGTCCTTTAACAGCTTCAGGTCAGTAAATACTTCTTTTTTTTACTGTTTTTTATTAAAGAAAAATAAAATGTAGGGCTGTCACACCAAAAAAAGGACCAAAAAACGTCTAATGTGCTTCAAAAAAAAGTCTAAAATGTTGCCGGGTGTGCTCAGTTGGTAGAGCAGGCGCACATGTACATAGATGTTTCCGCGTCGACGCAGAGGTCCAGGGTTCAAGTCCGACCTGTGATTATTTCCTGCTTGTCCACCCCCCCTCTCTCCCCTAAATGTCCTGTCCATTACGGGCGGAAAAGCCCCAAAAAATCATCTTAAAAAAACAAATGAAACAAAGACTTCTCACGGCTTCATTAATGAATGTTTTTCATCCATTTGACCAGCGATTGACCTCCATTTGTTCTGTTTATGCAGTAAATGTAATCCACTGGCAGTTAAAAAAGATTAAAAATAATTAAAACCTGTCCTGGTGGAAGCAGTCGGGACGAACGGCGTTGACCATGTCGGCCATGTTTTTATTACTCTCCTGATGTTTTTGAAGGTTTTCTGGAGATTTTTTTGTCACTTTTGCCGTTTTTTCTTTACATGCTATAAAATTCAATATAACCCCCATGTTGTCTTCATGTTGTCCCAATGTTGTCCTCATGTTGTCTTCATGTTGTCCCAATGTTGTCCTCATGTTGTCCTCATGTTGTCTTCATGTTGTCTTCATGTTGTCCCCATGTTGCCCCCATGTTGTCCTCATGTTGTCTTCATGTTGTCCTCATGTTGTCTTCATGTTGTCCTCATGTTGTCTTCATGTTGTCCTCATGTTGCCCTCATGTTGTCCCCATGTTGTCCCCATGTTGCCCTCATCTTTGTCTTTGTGTCTCCCTAACAGAAAGCATACAGACAGTTTGTGTGCTCCAGTGTTAATCTAACAAAGAAATGCTGTGAATCAGCTCACAGACATGTGCTGCCCTCTAGTGGCGAGTTGCAGCAGTGCACGAGGCTGCTTTAAATATAAATATATATTTCCTTATTTATATTTCTACTCTGATATTCATATACTCTCTCAACTGTAACACAGGATTTCCCTTCAGGGATCAATAGAGTATTTATGATTCTGAACAACACCTCATTCTTATTAGTAAATCAAGATTTGTGACGTAATTATTTCCCCTCAAATCTCCGCTCACTTCATCCCGAGAGGAGGTCTAATCAGCAGAGGTGGCAAAAGTACTCACTTCCCGTACTCAAGTAGAAGTACAGATACTTGTGTTAAAAAATACTCTGGCAAAAGTAGAAGTACCGATTTAACTTCTTTACTCAAATAAAAGTAACAAAGTACAGGCTTGGAAATACTTTGAAAAACACGTTGAAGGGAATAAAGGGAAGACAACACGAGGGATAAAAGGCGTTGTTTTTTTTTACGCTTTTGACGTTTTTTCTCGAGAAAAAGCAAAAACTGATTTTGGGCGAGTAGACTTGTTTCTGGTTTTTATTACCGGCCCATCTGGACAAGTGAAAACCAACTTTTGGTTGAACCGTGAGGAGTTGTGGGAGCGTCTAGCTCCTCAGCAGCTGCTTCAGGACGCTGCTCTGTCTCAGCGCCCGGAGGTCGGACATGTCCTCCGCGATAACCGGGACGTCCTCGCCGCTCTCATCGTCGTCGGACAGCGTGCACAGGAGGCCGTCGTTCTCGTATGTGGGGAAGTAATACCTGCGGAGAGGTCGGAGGGTTAGTACTACGCGCTTAGCAAGGACAACTGTTATATAAAAACAACAGGCTGTGACGGGTTAATTTAGCTTTTTATCACGTCACACAGACGGGACATTTCAGTCACTCCCTCCAGGATTTCGGCCTTTTTGAGACTGTTGCGGGCCAAAATGATTCTCCGGCTCTTATGTACTCCTAACCTTTGACATTATGTGTGCATAAGAAGAAGGAAATGTACTTTCTTTTAATATTTAGATTAAAAACATTATTCTATTCTGTTGCATTCTATAGCAACAGATCAGTTCTCACTGTCAGGAGTGGACGGAGGCTTCTCCACACAACATGTTGCAGGAGCTTTTTTAAGAAAATTGCAATAAAAGTTAGGATGTGTGTTTTTATGTTTGTTGCAATGAAGTTGCAGGAGACAAAAGTTGTGATTTTGTTGTTGTTGTATAGTTGAATGAAGTTGCAGGAGACACAGAAGTTGTGATTTTGTTGTATAGTTCTTAAGAATAACAAGGAAACCTGTTTTGAGGAGAATAAAATGACTCTAGGCTGCGTGTTGTTATAGTAACCAATAAGGCCGAGGGTTAGGGTTAGAAGATGGCCGGTGGATTGAAGACCAAAAATAATAATTTATTGAATTAATCAAATTTGAAGATATCTGTCAGTGGCTTGTTGATCTTTACTTTGTTAGTTCATTTCCTGTCCTGGGACACACATTTAATAAAGCACTTATTGGACTTTAACTTATCATCGCTTAATAATAACGAGCAGAGCTGTCCTCAATTCCGGTTTTTCCTGCATTGTGTGTGTGTGTGTGTGTGTGTGTGTGTGTGTGTGTGTGTGTGTGTGTGTGTGTGCGTGTGTGCGTGTGTGTGTGTGTGTGCGTGTGTGCGTGTGTGTATATGCGTGTGTGTGTGTGGACGTACATGTGTCGTTAACCTATTCTCACTCCCGCTTGGTCATTGGCTCCCAGAGTCACACACTGATACAGAGTCTGGCATGGGGGACTGCTGGGATTGGTTGAACTCACAGGAAACTGGTTATTGGTCAAATTTGCGGAAAAGTTGCTGTGATTGGTCGAAATTGCGGGTCGCACCAAAGTCGTGGTAATAGGACAAATTTGCGTAAATTGGCGCAACATCGCGAAGTCCTGGTGGGAACTGTTTAGTTACACTTCCAGATCTAGTCTTAATTAACCATAACTCCAGCTGCAACCTGAAGATGCTCGTTATTAAAGAGAGATCTGGCGGCGGCGGACGTACTGCGGTTGGTTCCAGGTGCACGTGTCCGGCAGCTTCATGACGTGGCCTTCAGACACGATGTGGCGGAGGACGTCGGCTCGGGACTGGAAGGTCTGCTGGCAGCCGTAGCAACGGCTCTGGTGGATCTGGCGCCGGATGAAGTTAACCAGTTTGACCTGCTGGTAGAACCGCAGGCCTAAGGGCACACACACACACACACACACACACACACACACACACACACACACACACACACACACACACACACACACACACACACACACACACACACACACACACACACACACATTCTTCAAGTTCTGTTGTTGTCTCTGAAAGACTCAGATTATTATTCTAAGTGTGTGACAACATTATGGGATGGATCCCTACAGAGATAGACCTTTTAGTTAAAGAGTAAGATCCTTTTAGTTTAACATGAAACAGCCCCGACATCACCATCACCAAACCCACCAGACTCCATGTAAATAATCACTACTTTTAGCGTGTACAGTCGTGGTCAAAAGTTTTGAGAATAACACAAGGATTGGATTTCACAAAGTTATCTCATTCCATGTTTGTAGATATTTTTGTCAGATGTTACTACGGTATACTGAAGCATAATCACAAGCATTTCTTAAGTGTCAAAGGCTTTTATTGACAATTACAATCAGTTTGTGCAAAGAGTCAATATTTGCAGTGTTGACCCTTCTTTTTCAAGACCTCTGCAATTCGCCCTGGCATGCTGTCAATTAACTTCTGGGCCACATCCTGACTGATGGCAGTCCATTCTTGCATAATCAATGCTCGAAGTTTGTCGGAATTTGTGGGTTTTTGTTTGTCCACCCGCCTCTTGAAGATTGACCACAAGTTCTCAATGGGATTAAGGTCTGGGGAGTTTCCTGGCCATGGACCCACTTGGTTATCACTTTGGCCTTGTGGCAAGGTGCTCCATCATGCTGGAAAAGGCATTGTTGGTCTCCAAACTGGTTTTGGATGGTTGGGAGAAGTTGTTCTCGGAGGATGTTTTGGTACCATTCTTTATTCATGGCTGTGTTTTTAGGCAAAATTGTGAGTGAGCCCACTCCCTTGGCTGAGAAGCAACCCCACACATGAATGGTCTCAGGATGCTTTACTGTTGGCATGACACAAGACTGATGGTAGCGCTCACCTTGTCTTCTCCTGACAAGCTTTTTTCCGGATGCCCCAAACAATCGGAAAGGGGATTCATCTGAGAAAATGACTTTGCCCCAGTCCTCAGCAGTCCAATCCCTGTACTTTTTGCAGAATAATAATCTGTCCCTGATGTTTTTCCTGGAGAGAAGTGGCTTCTTTGCTGCCCGTCTTGACACCAAGCCATCCTCCAAAAGTCTTCGCCTCACTGTTCGTGCAGATGCACTCACACCTGCCTGCTGCCATTCCTGAGCAAGCTCTGCACTGGTGGTGGCACGATTCCGCAACTGAATCAACTTTAGGAGACGTCCTGGCGCTTGCTGGACTTTCTTGGACGCCCTGAAGCCTTCTTCACAACAACTGAACCTCTCTCCTTGAAGTTCTTGATGATCCGATAAATGGTTGATTTAGGTGCAATCTTACTAGCAGCTATATCTTTGCCTGTGAAGCCCTTTTTGTGCAAAGCAATGATGCTAGCACGTGTTTCTCTGCAGGTAACCATGGTTAACAGAGGAAGAACAGATATTTCAAGCACCACCCTCCTTTTAAAGCTTCCAGTCTGTTATTGTAACTCAACTAGCATGACAGAGTGATTTCAAGCCTGGTCCTCGTCAACACTTTCACCTGTGTTGACGAGAAAATCACTAACATGTTTTCAGCTGGTCCTTTAGTGGCAGGGCCAAGATGCAGTGGTAATGTTTTTTAAGATTAAGTTCATTTTTATTCAAAGGAGGGACTTTGCAATTAATTGCAGTTCATCTGATCACTCTACATAACATTTCGGAGTACATGCAAATTGCCAACATAAAAATTGAGGCAGCAGACTTTGTAAAAATTCATATTTGTGTCATTCTCAAAACTTTCGACCACGACTGTATAGAGCAGCATATCCCCACCAGACTCCATGTAAATAATCACTACTTTTAGCATGTATAGAGCAGCATATCTCCACCAGACTCCATGTAAATAATCACTACTTTTAGCATGTATAGAGCAGCATATCTCCACCAGACTCCATGTAAATAATCACTACTTTTAGCATGTATAGAGCAGCATATCTCCACCAGACTCCATGTAAATAATCACTACTTTTAGCATGTATAGAGCAGCATATCCCCACCAGACTCCATGTAAATAATCACTACTTTTAGCGTGTATAGAGCAGCATATCTCCACCAGACTCCATGTAAATAATCACTACTTTTAGCGTGTATAGAGCAGCATATCTCCACCAGACTCCATGTAAATAATCACTACTTTTAGCATGTATAGAGCAGCATATCTCCACCAGACTCCATGTAAATAATCACTACTTTTAGCATGTATAGAGCAGCATATCTCCACCAGACTCCATGTAAATAATCACTACTTTTAGGCATGTATAGAGCAGCATATCTCCACCAGACTCCATGTAAATAATCACTACTTTTAGCATGTATAGAGCAGCATATCTCCACCAGACTCCATGTAAATAATCACTACTTTTAGCGTGTATAGAGCAGCATATCTCCACCAGACTCCATGTAAATAATCACTACTTTTAGCGTGTATAGAGCAGCATATCTCCACATGTAAATGGGTGAATTAAGAGTTTATTCCAACCAGACCAGAGTGGTGATTGGTGGAACAGTGGAAAGATGAACCAAGACGGCTTTTGGTAGTTTTATTTAGTGTCTGTCCACTTTGAATGAAGTGTGTTTTACGATACTAAAAGTAGTGATTATTTACATGGAGTCTGGTGGGTTTGGTGATGGTGATGTTGGGGTTTCATGTTAAACTAAAAGGATCTTACTCTTTAACTAGAGGTACAGGAGAACCTCAGTTGTTCCACTGTTTTAGAAAATGACCGGAAAACAGGATTTCTGATTTGTTTAACATTGGACCAGTTTTAAAGATTGTTGTTCCCATAAGCCACTTGGACTTGGTGGTTTTACTCACTGAGCTCCGTCCTCAGATAATGGAGATCAAAGCCGTGAGCTTCCTAAAAACAAACAGAAAGGAGCACTAATTAAACCAGATTACTAGTAATGGCAATCACACTTCAAGGTGCTCTAAACGATGTCACACGTTTTTAGGCTACAAAGTTTTTTGTCACATAGAGCAAACATCTCACTATCTGCTAGCTGCCTGTCCCCTGAACACACTGTAAAAAACATCTCACTATCTGCTAGCTGCCTGTCCCCTGAACACACTGTAAAAACATCTCCTCACTATCTGCTAGCTGCCTGTCCCAAGAACACACTGTAAAAGATATCTCCTCACTATCTGCTAGCTGCCTGTCTCCTGAACACACTGTAAAAAACATCTCCTCACTATCTGCTAAATGTCTGTCCCCTGAACACACTGTAAAAAACATCTCCTCACTATCTGCTAGCTGCCTGTCCCCTGAACACACTGTAAAAAACATCTCACTATCTGCTAGCTGCCTGTCCATTGAACACACTGTAAAAAACATCTCACTATCTGCTAGCTGCCTGTCACCAGAACACACTGTAAAAAGCATCTCTACTATCTGTTAGCTGCCTGACCCCTGAACACACTGTAAAAAACATCTCCTCACTATCTGCTAGCTGCCTGTCCCCTGAACACACTGTAAAAAACATCTCACTATCTGCTAGCTGCCTGTCCCCTGAACACACTGTAAAAAGACATCTCACTATCTGCTAGCTGCCTGTCCCCTGAACACACTGTAAAAAGCATCTCACTATCTGTTAGCTGCCTGACCCCTGAACACACTGTAAAAAACATCTCACTATCTGCTAGCTGCCTGTCCCCTGAACACACTGTAAAAAACATCTCACTATCTGCTAGCTGCCTGACCCCTGAACACACTGTAAAAAACATCTCACTATCTGCTAGCTGCCTGTCCATTGAACACACTGTAAAAACATCTCACTATCTGCTAGCTGCCTGTCCCCTGAACACACTGTAAAAAAACATCTCACTATCTGCTAGCTGCCTGTCCATTGAACACACTGTAAAAAAACATCTCACTATCTGCTAGCTGCCTGTCCCCAGAACACACTGTAAAAAACATCTCCTCACTATCTGCTAGCTGCCTGTCCATTGAACACACTGTAAAAAACATCTCACTATCTGCTAGCTGCCTGTCCCCTGAAGACACTGTAAAAAACATCTCCTCACTATCTGCTAGCTGCCTGTCCCCTGAACACACTGTAAAAAAACATCTCACTATCTGCTAGCTGCCTGTCCCCTGAACACACTGTAAAAAACATCTCCTCACTATCTGCTAGCTGCCTGTCCCCAGAACACACTGTAAAAAACATCTCACTATCTGCTAGCTGCCTGTCTCCAGCACACATTGTAAAAAACATCTCCTCACTATCTGCTAGCTGCCTGTCCCCTGAACACACTGTAAAAAACGCGGACTCTGTCCCTCTTCACATAATTAAAAAAATTAAAAGACAACTTTGTACTTTTTCAATCATGTTGTTCCCTAAATATTTACAGAGGGTTGTCGCGGTTACCTTCATGTGCGTGTAGATCTGGTCCATGGTCTCGGACTGGTGGTCACAGAACAGACACACAGCGGAGACCGGATGAGACTGCCAGTCCGACCAATCACTGCACAGAACACACGGACGAGACGGGAGAGGAAACAGGGAAAAGGACTCAGATAAAGGCTCAGTGAGGTAAGAAGATTTATTTAAGAAGTATCAGGACTAGAGCCTAGATCGGGCCCGAACCCTCGAGCCCGACACATTACCTGTAATTATGAGCCCGATTTAATACGTGGGCCCGTTATAACCGACGATCTCAACTCCGAGCTGTTTTAACTACAGAAATCTGTTTTTATTAATATAATTATCTTAATGAATAATGCAACAAGGACGAATCATGTAAACTACAAAACCAGCTGAACAGTGTGGGTCACAGACCAACATGATCTAGACCTTAGTGGTCCCCTAATACTGTATCTGAAGTCTCTTTTATATAGACCTTAGTGGTCCCCTAATACTGTATCTGAAGTCTCTTTTATATAGACCTTAGTGGCCCCCTAATACTGTATCTGAAGTCTCTTTTATATAGACCTTAGTGGTCCCTAATACTGTATCTGAAGTCTCTTTTATATAGACCTTAGTGGTCCCCTAATACTGTATCTGAAGTCTCTTTATATAGACCTTAGTGGTCCCTAATACTGTATCTGAAGTCTCTTTATATAGACCTTAGTGGTCCCCTAATACTGTATCTGAAGTCTCTTTATATAGACCTTAGTGGTCCCCTAATACTGTATCTGAAGTCTCTTTATATAGACCTTAGTGGTCCCTAATACTGTATCTGAAGTCTCTTTTATATAGACCGTAGTGGTCCCTAATACTGTATCTGAAGTCTCTTTTATATAGACCTTAGTGGTCCCCTAATACTGTATCTGAAGTCTCTTTTATATAGACCTTAGTGGTCCCCTAATACTGTATCTGAAGTCTCTTTTATATAGACCTTAGTGGTCCCCTAATACTGTATCTGAAGTCTCTTTTATATAGACCTTAGTGGTCCCCTAATACTGTATCTGAAGTCTCTTTTATATAGACCTTAGTGGTCCCCTAATACTGTATCTGAAGTCTCTTTATATAGACCGTAGTGGTCCCTAATACTGTATCTGAAGTCTCTTTTATATAGGCCTTAGTGGTCCCTAATACTGTATCTGAAGTCTCTTTATATAGACCGTAGTGGTCCCTAATACTGTATCTGAAGTCTCTTTTATATAGACCGTAGTGGTCCCTAATACTGTATCTGAAGTCTCTTTATATAGACCTTAGTGGTCCCCTAATACTGTATCTGAAGTCTCTTTATATAGACCTTAGTGGTCCCTAATACTGTATCTGAAGTCTCTTTTATATAGACCTTAGTGGTCCCCTAATACTGTATCTGAAGTACTCTTTATATAGACCTTAGTGGTCCCCTAATACTGTATCTGAAGTCTCTTTATATACAGTGGGTACGGAAAGTATTCAGACCCCTTTAAATTTTTCACTCTTTGTTTCATTGCAGGCATTTTCCAAAAATCAAAAAAGTTCATTTTATTTCTCAGTAATGTACACTCAGCACCCCATCTTGGACAGAAAAAAACAGAAATGTAGAAATTTTTGCAAATTTATTAAAAAACAAAAACTGAAATATCACATGGTCATAAGTATTCAGACCCTTTGTTCAGTATTTAGTAGAAGCACCCTTTTGATCTAATACAGCCATGAGTCGTTTTGGGAAAGATGCAACAAGTTTTTCACATCTGGATTTGGGTATCCTCTGCCATTCCTCCTTGCAGATCCTCTCCAGTTCTGTCAGGTTGGATGGTAAACGTTGGTGGACAGTCATTTTCAGGTCTCTCCAGAGATGCTCAATTGGGTATAAGTCAGGGCTCTGGCTGGGCCATTCAAGAACAGCCACGGAGTTGTTGTGAAGCCACTCCTTCGTTATTTTAGCGGTGTGCTTAGGGTCATTGTCTTGTTGGAAGGTAAACCTTCGGCCCAGTCTGAGGTCCAGAGAACTCTGGAAAAGGTTTTCGTCCAGGATATCCCTGTACTTGGCCGCATTCATCTTTCCCTCGATTGCAACCAGTCGTCCTGTCCCTGCAGCTGAAAAACACCCCCACAGCATGATGCTGCCACCACCATGCTTCACTGTTGGGACTGTATTGGACAGGTGATGAGCAGTGCCTGGTTTTCTCCACACATACCGCTTAGAATTAAGGCCAAAAAGTTCTATCTTGGTCTCATCAGACCAGAGGATTTTATTTATCACCATCTTGGAGTCCTTCAGGTGTTTTTTAGCAAACTCCATGCGGGCTTTCATGTGTCTTGCACTGAGGAGAGGCTTCCTTCGGGCCACTCTGCCATAAAGCCCCGACTGGTGGATTGCTGCAGTGATGGTTGACTTACTACAACTTTCTCCCATCTCCCGACTGCATCTCTGGAGCTTAGCCACAGTGACCATTGGGTTCTTCTTTGCCTCTCTCACCAAGGCTCTTCTCCCCCGATAGCTCAGTTTGGCCGGACGGCCAGCTCTAGGAAGGGTTCTGGTCGTCCCAAACGTCTTCCATTTGAGGATTATGGAGGCCACTGTGCTCTTAGGAACCTTAAGTGCAGCAGAAATTTTTTTGTAACCTTGACCAGATCTGTGCCTTGCCACAATTCTGTCTCTGAGCTCCTCAGGCAGTTCCTTTGACCTCATGATTGTCATTTGCTCTGACATGCACTGTGAGCTGTAAGGTCTTATATAGACAGGTGTGTGGCTTTCCTAATCAAGTCCAATCAGTATAATCAAACACAGCTGGACTCCAATGAAGGTGTAGAACCATCTCAAGGATGATCAGAAGAAATAGACAGCACCTGAGTTACATATGAGGGTCACGGCAAAGGGTCTGAATACTTATGACCATGTGATATTTCAGTTTTTGTTTTTTAATAAATTTGCAAAAATTTCTACATTTCTGTTTTTTTCTGTCCAAGATGGGGTGCTGAGTGTACATTACTGAGAAATAAAATGAACTTTTTTGATTTTTGGAAAATGGCTGCAATGAAACAAAGAGTGAAAAATTTAAAGGGGTCTGAATACTTTCCGTACCCACTGTAGACCTTAGTGGTCCCCTAATACTGTATCTGAAGTCTCTTTTATATAGGGCTTAGTGGTCCCCTAATACTGTATCTGAAGTCTCTTTTATATAGACCGTAGTGGTCCCTAATACTGTATCTGAAGTCTCTTTTATATAGACCTTAGTGGTCCCCTAATACTGTATCTGAAGTCTCTTTTATATAGACCTTAGTGGTCCCTAATACTGTATCTGAAGTCTCTTTATATAGGCCTTAGTGGTCCCCTAATACTGTATCTGAAGTCTCTTTTATATAGACCTTAGTGGTCCCTAATACTGTATCTGAAGTCTCTTTATATAGGCCTTAGTGGTCCCCTAATACTGTATCTGGAGTCTCTTTATATAGACCTTAGTGCTCCCCTAATACTGTATCTGAAGTCTCTTTTATATAGACCTTAGTGGTCCCCTAATACTGGATCTGAAGTCTCTTTTATATAGACCTTAGTGGTCCCCTAATACTGTATCTGAAGTCTCTTTATATAGACCTTAGTGGTCCCTAATACTGTATCTGAAGTCTCTTTTATATAGACCTTAGTGGTCCCTAATCCTGTATCTGAAGTCTCTTTATATAGACCTTAGTGGTCCCCTAATACTGTATCTGAAGTCTCTTTTATATAGACCTTAGTGGTCCCTAATACTGTATCTGAAGTCTCTTTATATAGACCTTAGTGGTCCCCTAATACTGTATCTGAAGTCTCTTTTATATAGACCTTAGTGGTCCCTAATACTGTATCTGAAGTCTCTTTATATAGACCTTAGTGGTCCCCTAATACTGTATCTGAAGTCTCTTTATATAGACCTTAGTGGTCCCTAATACTGTATCTGAAGTCTCTTTATATAGACCTTAGTGGTCCCTAATACTGTATCTGAAGTCTCTTTATATAGACCTTAGTGGTCCCTAATACTGTATCTGAAGTCTCTTTATATAGACCTTAGTGGTCCCTAATACTGTATCTGAAGTCTCTTTATATAGACCTTAGTGGTCCCTAATACTGTGAAGTCTCTTTTATATAGACCTTAGTGGTCCCCTAATACTGTATCTGAAGTCTCTTTATATAGACCTTAGTGGTCCCTAATACTGTATCTGAAGTCTCTTTATATAGACCTTAGTGGTCCCTAATACTGTATCTGAAGTCTCTTTTATATAGACCTTAGTGGTCCCTAATACTGTATCTGAAGTCTCTTTTATATAGACCTTAGTGGTCCCTAATACTGTGAAGTCTCTTTTATATAGACCTTAGTGGTCCCTAATACTGTATCTGAAGTCTCTTTATATAGACCTTAGTGGTCCCTAATACTGTATCTGAAGTCTCTTTTATATAGACCTTAGTGGTCCCTAATACTGTATCTGAAGTCTCTTTATATAGACCTTAGTGGTCCCCTAATACTGTATCTGAAGTCTCTTTATATAGACCTTAGTGGTCCCTAATACTGTATCTGAAGTCTCTTTATATAGACCTTAGTGGTCCCCTAATACTGTATCTGAAGTCTCTTTATATAGACCTTAGTGGTCCCTAATACTGTATCTGAAGTCTCTTTATATAGACCTTAGTGGTCCCCTAATACTGTATCTGAAGTCTCTTTATATAGACCTTAGTGGTCCCCTAATACTGTATCTGAAGTCTCTTTATATAGACCTTAGTGGTCCCTAATACTGTATCTGAAGTCTCTTTTATAGACCTTAGTGGTCCCCTAATACTGTTTCTGAAGTCTCTTTATATAGACCTTAGTGGTCCCTAATACTGTATCTGAAGTCTTTTATAAACTAAATGTAATGACTTTAAAGGCCTTATTTTTTTAGGATGAAATGCTTTTTAGAGCCTGCGGTTACCGTGGGAACGGCAGATGTTTTGACTTCTGACTCTCTTGGTTCCTACTTACTCGTCTTCATCGTCCAGCAGCTCTCGATCGTCCTCGCTCTGCACTTCCTCCCACGTCTTCCCCAGCTCCTAAAGGGACAACGGGGGGGAGACATTTTCAAGATCACACAGAAAAGACAAAAACCTCGTCCCCGCCCAAATTATATCTATCTAATATTTAGGGATAGAGCGATTAAGTCAATGGATTGAAAAGTGCTCTACTTTGGCTCGGCTACAGCTCTGCGTCTGTCCCTCTGCTTCGGGTTCACCTGGGTGCACCGATCCGACATCCAGGGCTGTAGGACTCGAGTCCGGTCTTGGACTCAAGTCCAGACTCAAGACCGTTTTACTATGGTTTCGGACTTGCTAGTATTTGGACTTGGATTTGTCTCGGACTCGCTGGTATTTGGACTCAGACTTGGCTCGGTCTCGGCCACTGGTCTTGCCCAATATGGCTTCTGGTCTAGACCGAGTCCAGGTGTCTTTATTATTCTTTGGGACATCCAGGGCTGTAGTACTCGAGTCCAGTCTTGGACTCAAGTCCGGACTCAAGACCGTTTTACTATGGTTTCGGACTTGCTAGTATTTGGACTTGGATTTGTCTCGGACTCGCTGGTATTTGGACTCAGACTTGTCTCGGTCTCGGCCACTGGTCTTGCCCAATATGGCTTCTGGTCTAGACCGAGTCCAGGTGTCTTTATTATTCTTTGGGACATCCAGGGCTGTAGTACTCGAGTCCAGTCTTGGACTCAAGTCCGGACTCAAGACCGTTTTTCTATGGTCTCGGACTTGCTAGTATTTGGACTCGGACTTGTCTCGGTCTCGGCCACTGGTCTTGCCAGATATGGCTTTAGGTCTGGACCGAGTCCAGGTGTCTTTATTATGTTGATAATAATATTGGAGGGAAAGTGAAACCCAAAATGATTGTCTTGATACTGTCATGCATAAGACCTTTATTCTGTCCTGGACTCGGTCTTGAACCTTTTTGGACTCTGTCTTGACTTTGACTCGACTAGTCCTGGTCTTGGACTCGATTAAGGTGGTCTTGACTACAGCCCTGGGTACATCCTAGCGTCTGAGAGTCTGTGTGGAAGTCACCATGTTTTACCAGGTAGTTGATGACGTAGAAGCGGTCGTACGTGCTGTTGTTGGCGTTGATGCGGCGGTGAGCTTTCTTCCTCATGTGATCCTTCAGCGTGGTTTTATCCCGGAAGGTTTTCTCACAGTACAAACACTGCAGACTGACACACACACACACACACACACACACACAGACACACACACACACACAGACACAGACACAGACACAGACACAGACACAGACACAGACACAGACACACACACAGACACACACACAGTTAACTGGGACTGGACATATTCTTACATTTTGTGTATTTTGAGTAAACTGTGTTTCCCTGGGTTTGAGGGTTAAAGTTTTGGGTCTGTGTGTGTGTGTGTGTCTGTGTGTGTGTGTGTGTGCGTGCCTCTGTGTGTGTGTGTACCTCTGTCTGTGTATGTGTGTGTGTGTGTGTGTGTGTGCTAGAGGATGGATACCCGGGCCCGACGGGACCCGACGGTACCCGATGGGTCGGGCCGGGTTCGGACAGATTTTTAGAAAGGATGCTCGGGTTCGGGTCGGGCTCGGTCACATCAGCGCGATAAGGCATTGAACATTTTAACAGCTTATTATGTAGGTAACCAATGGGCCTGTTCCACCTGATGGAAATGTTCGTTTTTGGATTAAAATAAATGTCAAATATTACCCTAACATCCGTCTTCCTGTGTGCTGTGACAACCAAAGACGTGCGTATTAAGCTCCATGTGGCAGCGCAACGATGGAAGATGTTAAAAAGAAGTTGGCCGCAGGAGATTTTAAAACTATTGAAAACGAAGGAAAGTCAGCTGTGCATTGATGCTCATCTGTTGACATTTCCCAATGCCTTCCTACAATTGCTTAATAAAAGCGGCTTTCCACACAAACAAACGTACATGTGTCATTAGTATGAGAAACAAATGAGATTTTAACTGTCGGGCTCGGGTCGGGCTCGGACAGAAAAATCTGGCCCGAGCCGCACTCTAGTGTGTGCCTCTGTCTGTGCGTGTGTGTGCCTCTGTGTGTCCTAATGGCGGGGACATCGTGTCTTCGCCGTGCGTCGGCTCTTACTTGTCCAGTTTGCTCTGCAGAGTGTCCAGGAACTGGTCGCAGTAGACGATGTTGTCCGGCAGTCCGATGCCGAAGGAATGTTCTCGGGCCATGTGGTTCAGCAGAGACGACCTGAAGACAGACGGCGGGGGGGACAAGACAGGACCATTCATATGAAACGGGAAACTAACAGAAGTACATTCCCAGGATGTCCCCCGCCTTCCTCTCTAAACAAACAACAACAACCTTCGAGCTAGCGAGCTACACGCTGAAAACGTCAAGTTTTGAAGAAGATGTGGACGAAGTAGTTTTTGAATTAGTATTGAGTAAAAGTTGACATATTCCAGTCTGTGATTATCATCAACATCCATTCCTTTAGTTTTAGTCTAAATACAGTAATATACAATGTCCCCGTAGCCCTTTCCAGCCTTGTGGAGGTGGACAATTTAGTCTCTAGTGCCTTTGGACAGCTCTTTGGTCTTGGCCATGTTAGTAGTTGGATTCTTACTGATTGTATGGGGTGGACAGGTGTCTTTATGCAGCTAACGACCTCAAACAGGTGCATCTAATTTAGGATAATAAATGGAGTGGAGGTGGACATTTTGAAGACAGACTAACAGGTCTTTGAGGGTCAGAATTCTAGCTGATAGACAGGTGTTCAAATACTTATTTGCAGCTGTATCATACAAATAAATAGTTAAAAAAATCATACATTGTGATTTCTGGATATTTATGATTTCTAAGTGGGAGAACTTGCAAAATAGCAGCGTGTTCAAATACTTATTTTCCTCATTGTAATTCCTAATTTCTGCTTTTCTAACTCAAACGTTAGGTATAAATTCCTATAAATGAGGTTTATGGACCATAAAGTTCCTTCCTGAGACTATTTAGCAGAGCTGCGTCCAGAGACCAATGCGATTGGAAACGCGCGGCACATTTTCTAATTTGTAGAAAAGTGCGTTGAGGTCGTACCGAACGGCGATTGATTCTCCGGCATTATTACAGCGTTCTGATAGATTTCACATCTACTGATGATGAGTTTCACAGCAGCTCGTCTACCTGTTTCCAGAGAACTCCTCGCTGCAGAACATGCAGAGGCGATGGAAGCTGTCGTCGTCTCGCTCCTGCTGCTGCTGCTCCAGCACCTCCTCCTGCCGCAGACACACCACCACCCAACCACGGACAACATTAATGGACAGACCACGTATGACGTCACCCACTGGTTTGTGGAGATCCGCTAACCGTCGTCGAGTTTGACGGCATGTGGCGATTTTAGACGAGAGGGCGGAGCCAAATGAAAATCATGCAGAAGACTTAAAACTAGCGACAGACCATAAACTCATCATGAAAATGATTACTGAGGTAGTAAATCAAGTGAGAAGTGGGTCGCTTTCTCAGACTTCTACAGAAACAGACCTCCTTTTGCAGGAGATCAGATATAATGCAGCTTTAAGGAGCCCCCCCCCCCCCAGGAGATCAGATATAATGCAGCTTTAAGGAGCCCCCCCCCCTGCTGGAGATCAGGTATAATGCAGCTTTAAGGAGTCCCCCCCCCTGCTGGAGATCAGGTATAATGCAGCTTTAAGGACCCCCCCCCCTGCTGGAGATCAGGTATAATGCAGCTTTAAGGACCCCCCCCCCCTGCAGGAGATCAGATATAATGCAGCTTTAAGGAGCCCCCCCCCCCCTGCAGGAGATCAGATATAATGCAGCTTTAAGGAGTGTCCCCCCCCCCCCCAGGAGATCAGATATAATGCAGCTTTAAGGAGTCCCCCCCCCCTGCAGGAGATCAGGTATAATGCAGCTTTAAGGAGTCCCCCCCCCTGCAGGAGATCAGATATAATGCAGCTTTAAGGAGTCCCCCCCCCCCCAGGAGATCAGATATAATGCAGCTTTAAGGAGTGTCCCCCCCCCCCAGGAGATCAGATATAATGCAGCTTTAAGGAGTCCCCCCCCCCCCAGGAGATCAGATATAATGCAGCTTTAAGGAGTGTCCCCCCCCCCCCAGGAGATCAGATATAATGCAGCTTTAAGGAGTCCCCCCCCCCTGCAGGAGATCAGGTATAATGCAGCTTTAAGGAGTCCCCCCCCCCCCTGCTGGAGATCAGGTATAATGCAGCTTTAAGGAGTCCCCCCCCCCTGCTGGAGATCAGATATAATGCAGCTTTAAGGAGTCCCCCCCCCCTGCTGGAGATCAGATATAATGCAGCTTTAAGGAGTCCCCCCCCCCCTGCTGGAGATCAGATATAATGCAGCTTTAAGGAGTCCCCCCCCTGCAGGGAGACGGGTATGGCTGCAGCCTGGAGCGTCCCATGTCATCCGTCCCGTCTCATGCGGTCCCGTCTCATGCGGAGATGTGTCCAACGGTAAATTCAGAGGGTCAAAACACGAAATCGCGATTAATTTTCCAGACGGGTAAATTCGTGACCACATTTGTTGCAATCAATTGAAAAACGTTAATAACTGTTAAAGTAACAATTTTGCCTTGTTTGCTGATTTCTGAATGTTATGGTAGTGTTGTTCCATTAACGTAGCTACATCTGATGAAACCTGCATCAGCGACGCATTTCTGCCAACTAACGGCAGGATCTCCTGAGGAGGGACAACAAGGATCTGATTCTGCACACAACAAAAACAAGAATACAAAAATAAACATGTTAGACTCTTTCCAAGACTCTTTTTCATTTTAGCTATATTCTATATTGTTTTCACACTTTACTGGGACATTGCTGCAAATACAACTGCTTATCAGCATGGCGAGAGCATTGGACTGTAGAGCTCTGGCGCTGCCTCGGCTGTCGGGTCTCTGAGACCCGGGGCAGAATGCTGTCGGTCTGAGACCCGGGGACGAATGCTGTCGGGGTCTCTGGGACCCGGGGCAGAATGCTGTTGGGTCTCTGGGACCCGGGGCAGAACGCGGTTGTATTTTTCTACTACCGCGGCATCGACCTTCGGGTCTCTGGGACCCGTCCTGCATTCGACGGCGTATCTCTGCTACCACGGTCTTGGGTCAGAATGCGATTGTATTGTTCTTCCACTTCCGCGCCAGCGGTTCTATTGTATTTTGTGTTGTATTGTATGAAAGGGGGAAAAAAATTAAAAACAAAACCAAATGCTTGACCTCTGTCGGGAGAGAAATTTCTTCTATAGCTGCAACTTGGATCCAAGTTTTTTTTGTTTGCCTATAATCTGCATTTATTTTAGAGATTTTAGAGACGGACATATATTTTTACATATTTAAAAAAAACACCAAATATTTTATTCATTAGCATAATAGTTGACGCGAGCTTTTATTTTGAAAAGTAGAAACTCGGGGATGACAGAAGGATTTTTTTAGTTTGCCTATAATCTGCATTTATTTTATAGACGGACATATATTTTAAGTGTTTTTTTCATCAGTATGATAGTTTGCATTTATCTTGTAGACATATTTTTTAAAAGTATTTTATTCATTTGTATGATTGCCGTAACTGTTTAGTCAAAAACATATATATATATTAAATGTATTTTATTAATTAGCATGATAGTTGACGCATGCTTATTTTATTCCAGACAATAGTCTGCATTTATCTTGTCAACACAACCATAACATTCAGAAATCAGCAAACTATGTGTATAAAATTGTTACTTTAACAGTTTTTAACGTTTTTCAATTGATTGCAACAAATGTCTGGAAAATTATTCGCGATTTCGTATTTTGACCCTCTGAAATTGCCGTTGGACACACCTCCGCTTGAGACGAGACCGCATGAGACGGGACAGATGACATGGGACGCTCCAGGCCGCAGCCATATACTCTTGCCTGCAGGAGATCAGGTATAATGCAGCTTTAAGGAGTCCCCCCCCCTGCTGGAGATCAGGTATAATGCAGCTTTAAGGAGTCCCCCCCCCTGCTGGAGATCAGGTATAATGCAGCTTTAAGGAGTCCCCCCCCCCTGCTGGAGATCAGATATAATGCAGCTTTAAGGACCCCCCCCCCTGCAGGAGATCAGATATAATGCAGCTTTAAGGAGTCCCCCCCCCTGCTGGAGATCAGATATAATGCAGCTTTAAGGACCCCCCCCCCTGCAGGAGATCAGATATAATGCAGCTTTAAGGAGTCCCCCCCCCCTGCTGGAGATCAGATATAATGCAGCTTTAAGGAGTCCCCCCCCCCCCTGCTGGAGATCAGATATAATGCAGCTTTAAGGAGCCCCCCCCCTGCAGGAGATCAGATATAATGCAGCTTTAAGGAGTCCCCCCCCCCCCTGCTGGAGATCAGATATAATGCAGCTTTAAGGAGTCCCCCCCCCCCCTGCTGGAGATCAGATATAATGCAGCTTTAAGGAGTCCCCCCCCCCCTGCTGGAGATCAGATATAATGCAGCTTTAAGGAGTCCCCCCCCCCCTGCTGGAGATCAGATATAATGCAGCTTTAAGGAGTCCCCCCCCCCTGCTGGAGATCAGATATAATGCAGCTTTAAGGAGCCCCCCCCCCTGCAGGAGATCAGATATAATGCAGCTATAACCGTACGTTCACACCGCCAGCGACTTGAGCGTCTAAAGATACCGGAAGTCATTCATTTTCAATGGAAGCCGGCTTCTCTCAGCTGCAAGGAGCGGCAAATCTGTCGGCGTCGCGTTTTGGGCGTTTTGAGCGTGTTGAGCGTCAATCTGAAAGTTGAAATTTTTCAACTTTATGGTAATGAGCTATGACGCGGTTCAGCGGCCTGCAGCGGCTAACGTCAGCCGCCAATCGGAATATAGAAGTCCTTCACGCTGACTGATTCCGACGATGTAATCTTTTCGTTCTTACCAAAACATTTGTTCCGAGGAAAAATGGAGGAGAAGCTCATCATCGCCGTTGCTGGGTTTCCTATCATTTATGATATGACGTTGTTTGCGTATCGGGACCAGTTAAAAAAAAACGAGGCGTGGGAAAAAGTAGCCGAGATAGTCGGTGTGTCCGGTGAGTTGATGATTCATCATCTTTTTAACGAGGGAAATGTGAGCGGCCCTACTTTGGACAACACGCTGTCAAACTGCTCCGTGTCCAGCCTGAAGTGCCGCTGGAACCTCTCGTCATCAAGCCGCAGTTGCTGCACCAGCCTGTGATACTCTCCGGATTGATAACGGTCCTGGAGGGTGTCGTGAACCCAAAATCTCCGAGTACGACGTCTTCTCCGCAAATACAATACAGCAGCAGCAGCAAACACAACTACTTCGCGATGATCCATACTTATCCAGTGATACACATAAAAGGACAAGCGCGAAATATTTACGAAAGCGGGAAGGCAATTCAGTTGCTCACAACACCGATTTGACCAATAGCGCTATACGAACGCCGCCACGTCAGAGCAGCCGAAGCGTCTGAAAGCTTCCGAAAGCGTCCCCGTACGTTTTGACAAGCGTCCTTGGCGGGGCGTCCAGAGCTTTTTTGCAGCTCAAGTCGCTGGCGGTGTGAACGTACGGTAAGGAGCCCCCCCCCCCCTGCAGGAGATCAGATATAATGCAGCTTTAAGGACCCCCCCCCCCCCTGCTGGAGATCAGGTATAATGCAGCTTTAAGGAGTCCCCCCCCCCCTGTAGGAGATCAGATATAATGCAGCTTTAAGGAGTCCCCCCCTGCTGGAGATCAGATATAATGCAGCTTTAAGGAGTCCCCCCCTGCTGGAGATCAGATATAATGCAGCTTTAAGGCACCTCCCCATTTGCAGTTGCACTTCGCCGAACCGGATGCTTTGTCCATTAATATTTACAGTCTATGCACCCAACTCTTGGACTGAGTCGCCCAAAAACAACAGACTTTTATTAAAGAACCGTTTATGGTTCCTGGTGGAAGGTGAGAGACCAGAGAGTCCAGAGTTTGACTCTACGGCGCAGAGACAAGAAGCCTCACCAGTCGTTTCTGCTGGAGCTTCTCTCGGAGGACTCTGTCCTCTGGAAGGACGTCGCACAGCAGGAAGTAGTCCTCCTGCTTCTCTGCACAATAACAACAACAACAACAGGTTAAAGACACACAAATTAAACTGCATATTTATACTGAACAACATTATAAATGGAGAGAGGGAGAGAGATAGAGAGAGAAGGGCTTTAAATGCAGCGGTGCTGGGACTTTTCTCACCCACGGGGCCGGTGGAGTTCGTCTTGATCACGCTGCAGAAATCTGTGAGCGGTTGCTCCAAGAATCGACCCTTCCAGTACAACATGTACCTGGAAGGAAGGAAAGAAAGAAAGAAAGAGAGAGAGAAGAGGAAAAGACATCACTGCTCACAGAGGGTTAGGTTTCAATTGGTATTGTTTTTACTGTTAGTACTGTTATCTTTATACTGTCCTTTTCTTTTTCTCTCTATTCTGTATTCTTCTTGCTGAAAACTGCTGCTGGAAATTTAAATTTCCTTGCGTGAGTCATCCCAAAAGGATTACTAAAGAGAGTCTAGGTCTCTAGGTCTCTAGGTCTAAGTGTAGGTGTAAGTACAGGTGTAAGAGTGCAGGGTCTCTAGGTCTAAGTGTAGGTGTAGGTACAGGTGTAAGAGTGCAGGGTCTCTAGGTCTAAGTGTAGGTGTAGGTACAGGTGTAAGAGTGCACGGTCTCTAGGTCTAAGTGTAGGTGTAGGTACAGGTGTAAGAGTGCAGGGTCTCTAGGTCTAAGTGTAGGTGTAGGTACAGGTGTAAGAGTGCAGGGTCTCTAGGTCTAAGTGTAGGTGTAGGTACAGGTGTAAGAGTGCACGGTCTCTAGGTCTAAGTGTAGGTGTAGGTACAGGTGTAAGAGTGCACGGTCTCTAGGTCTAAGTGTAGGTGTAGGTACAGGTGTAAGAGTGCAGGGTCTCTAGGTCTAAGTGTAGGTGTAGGTACAGGTGTAAGAGTGCACGGTCTCTAGGTCTAAGTGTAGGTGTAGGTACAGGTGTAAGAGTGCACGGTCTCTAGGTCTAAGTGTAGGTGTAGGTACAGGTGTAAGAGTGCAGGGTCTCTAGGTCTAAGTGTAGGTGTAGGTACAGGTGTAAGAGTGCAGGGTCTCTAGGTCTAAGTGTAGGTGTAGGTACAGGTGTAGGTGTAGGTACAGGTACAGGTGTAAGAGTGCAGGGTGTTTCCTACTTCGGCAGGTCAGCGATGAGTTTGACGTCGGCGATGACCAGCTTGTGCTCCAGCAGCAAGTGTTTGAGCAGGACGTCTTTGTGCTGCAGAGGGACGGACTCGGGACAGAAGGGACACGGCAGCGGCTCGGCGCCGGGGGCCCTGGGGGGGTCGGCGGGCTGCTCCGGGAAACACAGGGGCTCCAGTATGCTGTCCTGACCTGAGGGAGTAGGAGGCAACTTAGGTCAGCTAACACACACATGTGGATGGATGGATGGATGGATGGATGGATGTTGGATGGATGATGGAGGATGGATAGAGGATGGATGGATGATGGATGGATGATGGAGGATGGATAGAGGATGGATGGATGGATGGATAGAGGATGGATGGATGGATGGATGGATGGATGGATAGAGGATGGATGGATGGATGGATGGAGGATGGATGGATGGATGGATGGATAGAGGATGGATGGATGGATGGATAGAGGATGGATGGATGGATGGATGGATGGATGGATGGATAGAGGATGGATGGAGGATGGATGGATGGATGGATGGATGGATTCCTTCTATACGGCCCGAGGTTCTCTTTTCTTTTCCTGTTACTGTATTCTTGATTTTTATTGTGCCAAATAAACCAATTCAATAGATATAGATAGAGAAAAAGAGAGATAGATATAAAGAGATAAATAAAGGGATAGATATATAGATATAGACATTTAAAGAGATAGATAAAGGGATAGATAAAGGGATAGATACATAGACATTTAGAGATAGATAAAGAGAGATAGACATTTAGAGATAGATAAAGAGAGAGACATTTAGAGATAGATAAAGAGAGATAGACATTTAGAGATAGATAAAGAGAGATAGACATTTAGAGATAGATAAAGAGAGATAGACATTTAGAGATAGATAAAGAGAGATAGACATTTAGAGATAGATAAATAAAGAGCGATAGATATATTTAAAGAGCAATATATAGAGAGAGAAGAGAGATATATAAATAAAGAGAGATGGATAGATAGAGGGAGAGAAAGAGAGAGATAGACAGATATTTAGAGAGATAAATAAAGAGATAGATATTTAGAGAGATAGATAAAGAGATAGATATTTAAAAATAGATAAATAAAGAGCGATAGATATATTTAAAGAGCTATATATAGAGAGTGATAAAGAGAGAGAGAAGAGAGATAGATAAATAGAGATAGATATTTAGAGATAGATAAGAGAGAGATAGAAACATAGAGATACATAGACAGACAGACAGATGGACGGATGGATGGATAGATAGAGGGAGAGAAGAGAGAGAGATATATAAATAGAGATATTTAGAGAGATAGATAGGAGAGAAGAGAGAGATAGAAACATAGGGATGGGTAGATAGATAGATCCTTTCACCCCTGAAACAGAGCAGGTTCACAGTGAATAACCTCTTTATTTAAATAAATAACAAGTGAGAGTTAATAATTTCACTCTTTAGCTTCATCAGCTCAGTCTGCGTTAGCATGTTAGCATAGCCTGCTAGCTCCCGGCCGTTTAGCTCCGTAACAACCGGCCGAGCGGTACCTCCCCGGGGCGGTTTACGGTGTGACGGACTCCGAGTGTCCCCCGTGTGTCCCCCACGGGCGACTCGAACATCTCTGACCCCCCAACGGGTTCATTTAACTCCACCGACGCGACCAAAACAACAACTCACCGTCTCTGCCCCCGGTACAGGCGGCCATCTTCGGTGTGACGTCGTCAAAACAGCGGCCAGCTGGCCAATCAGAGGATGGGAAGTGTTGCCGTGGTGAGTTCAGGGTTTGAAATAAAAACATGAAAACGGAGACATTTATAATGTAACGTCTGTAACACATGAAGAAAAGAAAGACATTGATTTGACATTGTATTTCTGTGTATTGTTGTGCTCTTTGACTGATTTATTTAGATTTTTACTGGATATCGACGAGTTTTATTGTGTTTATTTATTTGGCCTTTGAAGCACTTTGTGACTCTGTCTGTGATAAGTTGTACAACTGAACTATAATACGGGAATAAAAGATAAATTACAGGAAGAGCGTAACTTTGGGGGGGGGGTCCATGGGGGGGGGGGCTCTCTGGGGGGGTCCATGGACATGTCTCCATGTGTTGAAAAATGCGACAAAAACATTGACAGAAATGTCAAAAGGAGACAAATGTCGGGAAAATGGGACAAACTAAAGCTCAAAAAGGCAGAAAAATCCTTAAATTATTCCCAAAATAACTTGGAAAAGGCTACAAAAATTATGGAAAAAGTCCAGTTTTAAAGAGAGAGAAGAATAAAGCGGGAAGGAGAGAGATGGAGGGAGACAGAGAGGGAGAGAGGGAGGGAGAGAGAGAGAGAGAGAGAGAGAGAGGTAGAGAAAGAGAGAGAGGAAGGGAGAGGGAGGGAGAGAGAGAGAGAGATGGCGAGAAAAAATGTGAGAAAAATCGAAAAGCCAACAAAATCCTTGAAAATGACCTTCTCTCCGCCTTCTAAACGTGACATAACATCATATTCCGTCTTCATTCCCAGAGAGCGTGGACACAGCTTAACTTCTTCATATTATTCAGACTCAGAGGGTTCTGGGGTCCTGCGGGTCTGGGGTCCTGCGGGTCTGGGGTCCTGCAGGTCTGGGGTCCTGCGGGTCTGGGGTCCTGCGGGTCCTGCAGGTCTGGGGTCCTGCGGGTCCTGCGGGTCTGGGGTCGTCTCGACTAGATTATAAAATACTAAAAATATAAAATCTAACACCTGAAACAGTGAAGTAGTTCCGGTCCGGGACCACCAGGGGGCGCCACCCCCCCTCGGTCCTCCGCCCTCTGCTGCTTCCAGCGGGTCTTCTCTCCTCCGGGACAGGAAGCTGGATGTCTTTCAGTTGTGGACAAAACGAGACATTTGAGGATGTCGTTGTGGGCTTTTTGGATCCAGGTTTCATTTTCTGGCATTTTAGAGACCGACTCATCCAGAAATCATCCAGAAATCATCCAGAAATCATCCATAATGAGTTCATAATGGGAATAATTGTTGCAGCCATAGCTTCTTTAAGGATATTTCCTCATAATAATCTCTCTTTCTCTCTCTCTTCATCCCTCCCTCCTGCTCCCTCTCTCTGTCTCTCTCTCTCTCTCTTTCTCTCCATCCCTCCCTCCTGCTCTCTCTCTCTCTCTCTCTCTCTCTCTCAGGTGCATTCAGGTGCTGCATAATTCACCCAGAACTTGGCGGCTCTAATTAAACCCTGGAGAGAAGCAGAGCCAAGCAGACAGACAGACAGACAGGGAGACAGACAGGGAGACAGGGAGAGAGACAGGGAGAGAGACAGACAGAGAGAGACAGAGATAGAGAGACAGAGAGGCAGACAGACAGAGACAGAGATAGAGAGAGAGAGCTAACCATAACACCAGAAGACAAAAACAAAAAGGTGTAATATTTATTATGATGTTGTCGAGTGTATACATCTCCTCTCTCTGTCTGCATGCATGTAGAAATACACGCAAACCCAAAAAAAACAGCAGTACTCTGTGTATTTACAGTATAAACACCAGTTCCATCTTGCAGTACACCAGGCCTGTTCAGTTTGATCTGTTCTTCTGCCGTTATGTACAGTACATCCTGTCATTTTTGATATTTCTGCACCCCCCCCCCCCCCCCTGCCTGCCAGGGAGCTCCACCTCCTCCGCCCGACTGCTGCTCTCCACTCCGGTCCGAGCTGGAGGCTGCAAACTGTTGCATAGCAACTGCGTGCTCAGCACCCACGTAGGTGTTCCTGCAGTTTTCGAGCCGGGGAACCTCAAAAGAAAAGATGTCCTTATGTGGACAGTCGCCCACATGGGGGGGGGGGGGTCAGTTTCAGCCAGGAGGGCTCTTATTCCATCTCCCCGTGTAGTAGTACACTGTAAAACCTCTGGTGTTTTAATGTCATACAGGACCGGACTGTAACTGCCCTTCTGTGACGCTTTCTTTCAATGTTTGTCACTTTTTTTGATGTTTTCAACACTACGTAACACTAACTTATTAACTTTAGTTTTACAGTTATTTTTGGGATTTATGGTCAATAAACCTCATTTATAGGAAATTATACCTAATGTTTGAGTTAGAAAAGCAGAAATTAGGAATTATTGAGACTAAAATTAAAGGAATGGATGTTGATGATAATCACAGACTGGAATATGTCAACTTTTACTCAATACTATTTCAAAAACACTTCCATTTGTTTTACAATGCTATAAAATTGAATAAGACGCCCCAAAATTAATGAAAGTAGAGATTTGTACTTGGCAAAGAGCGTTGGGTGGAATCAATCATGTTATTTTGGGGAATTAAAAAGAACATTGATATAGGACAACATGGGGACAACATGAAGACAACATGAAGACAACATGAGGACAACATGAGGGCAACATGAGGACAACATGAGGACAACATGAGGACAACATGAGGACAACATGGGGACAACATGAAGACAACATGAGGACAACATGAGGGCAACATGAGGGCAACATGAGGACAATACGAGGACAACACGAGGACAACATGAGGACAACACGAAGACAACATGAAGACAACATGAGGACAACATGAGGGCAACATGAGGACAACATGAGGACAACATGAGGACAACATGAGGACAACACGAGGGCAACATGAAGACAACATGAAGACAACATGAAGACAACATGAGGACAACATGAGGGCAACATGAGAACAACACGAGGGCAACATGAGGACAACACGAGGGCAACATGAAGACAACATGAGGACAACATGAGGGCAACATGAGAACAACACGAGGGCAACATGAGGACAACACGAGGGCAACATGAAGACAACATGAAGACAACATGAGGACAACATGAGGGCAACATGAGAACAACACGAGGACAACACGAGGACAACATGAGAACAACACGAAGACAACATGAGGACAACATGAAGACAACATGAAGACAACATGAGAACAACACGAGGACAACATGAGGACAACACGAGGGCAACACGAAGACAACATGAGGGTTAATTCCTTTAATACGAGCCGCAGGGTGTTGTTATTGTCTCTCTGTTTAAATCATGTTGATGCTAGGCTTCCAGTCTCTCGTGGTCCTCCTCAGAACCAGGATGTAAAAGGCCTCGGGACTACAGTGGGGGTCCAAAGTCTGGGCCCCCCAGGTAAAAATGTGTATTAATGTGCATAAAGAAGAAAGAAAAGATAGAAAAATTCTCCAAAAGGCATCAAATGACAGATTAGACATTCATACAATATATGTCACAAAAAGATTTTATTTCAAAATAACAGAAAACTACAAAAATGGCCCAAACTTTTGCAGACGCCATTTTATTTTTTCTCTTATTTTGAAAGTGTAAATGATGGAAATAAAATCTAACTTTCTGAAAGTGTAGTGTTCAGGCCATCTAGATACATTTACAAACATTCAGTCATCATAAAACATAAAATTATAAAGAAATAGATTGTTATTTATATAATATGAGACCAGATAACAGAAGTATTAATTACAATATAATCAGATCCATGAAGTAAAAACAATACAAAAAAATAAATATATAAATAAAAATGTGACAGATTTACAAACAGAGGTTCTTAATTAAATAGATTGAAGTATATATCAGATATATATATATATATAGTTTTCTTGTTGGTTGCTAATTTAAGAAACTAAAATGTGTCCA